>CASHTH010003858.1:0-24163 GCA_030341885.1 Geodia barretti | reverse complement strand
AAGAGACATAACACACATAGCTAAATAATTCTACTCAACCAATCTCATACTGTGCTTCCTCCTCTACTACTGTAGCTCGCCGGTGTCAGACTCTCTGCGTGCTAGCTACTAGTGTGGAGACCACGAGTAAATGTATAGTTCAAAGTTCATTTTGCAGGACCCGAGGGGCATATGCATACAGTCAAACTAAACATGAAATCTGAAGTTCCAGTCCAGATAATCGGAAATACGATAGAGCCCCCTGCTCTGACTCCAACCGGAGCATAATCTAGCACCTGGCGACCAGATAGAGCCCACGCTCTGCTGGACAGCTGAACTTGGGTCGATGACTCGTAATCTCGGCAAATGACAGCCACATTTTCTGACTGCTGGTCAATGACACAGAACAGAGGTGAAAATCACCTCGTACGGAGGCACGGTCGCCATCTCGCACACCACCAATTCCTCGCGCCTGCCAGCCAATGCGTAAACAGTCCGACTGAGGCCGCTCGTGCGCGCGCTCTACTGACTGCGCGCGAATCTGCGCGCACGGCGGAAGCTAGACTTCCTACGAATGACGGAAGTTACACTTCCTAAGCTTGACTAATTTACATTAAGCGTGACGACACGTACGTACGTACGTACGCATATCGCGAGAATACAACCCGGAGTAGTTGCCTCGCGCTAATGCGCTCGGCAACCATATAGATGAATTAGCAGTATAGCGCATGCACAGTTTTCCCGAGGGTTTACACTTTCATTTTCTCAGGACACATGATCTCTATGCAAAAAAGAAATGAGAGCTCTCTGAAAGTAATATTCACACTAGTCTTAACACTTTGGACACCTACACAAAATTGCTGCAATGCATCAGTGTTAAACATATCCGGATTACATTACATTTCCTATAATCATGTGTGTTAAAAGCTTGTAGATCTACATAATTATCAAATGTAGTGCCTCCTCTGCCTATGCCCTTTTAATTCTGGTATATACTAACCGATAAAGTGAGAAAAATAGGTGTATTCATAAAGTTGTGAGAAGTTCAATATATTACAAGTAGAAAAATCATTTCTTCAAAATGAAAGGGGAATATAGGGATAGCTTGAAGCACCAAAAAAAGGAAGAAACAAGGGGTCATTACACAGCAAAGTTGAACAAAGCTACATGACACCATCCCTATATCTTTGTTCAATATTAAACTTTGCTTATAAACAATAAAACAAAGATATAGGGATGGTGTCATGTAGCTTTGTGCAACTTTGCTGTGTGATGACCCCTTGTTTCTTCCTTTTTGGTGCTTCAAGCCATCCCTATATCCCCCTTTCATTTTGAAGAAATGATTTTTCAACTTGTTTCCACTATTTTAACAGCTTATGACAACACTGCATTTATTGTTACAGTTACTCTGATGTTCATGGGTATGTTGTATATATGACAAATTGTAACTGTTGAAAGTAGTTGTTAATGGGGCTGCTAGTGCCTGATACGCATTCACCTCATGTTTTGTCTTCAACAAGGATGTAATTAGATTATTGCACATGGTTGCGGTTTCATGGGCAGGCTTTGGTAATCAGGCTACAACCTGGGGGGGGACAAACAATGAAGGCCCATTTGACTGAGCGGCGTGCGCCCCGCAAGGCTCGCGTAACTCTGCGCAGACTCTGCCAAGTTGCTCTTCGTGCAAACCAACAGCAAGCCAGCTAGTTGGAAATGTGCACACTTAGTTACAGAAGGTAGCTACTGGAGGCTGAGAGTTCCTCTGCAGGTCTGCCAACTCGCCTGGTAGAATACGCTCGCAAGCGTATTGGACAACGCCCCTGTCTGGCACATGCGCGCGGCTCACTGGTGCTGAGTTAGCAGCAAATGGTGTCGACCATTTGAACTTGAAGAGCTCCATGATCTACCGTAGTGACTAGCGGCAAGAAAGAAACGATCGCTTGATGTCCGTGCACACCTCCGGCGAAATCGGAGACCTTCAGTGAAAAAATTAGTGCTTGAACTGGTAAGGAGATAGCGGGTTTAAAGAAGAAGAAGAAGAATTATGATGACAGGAAAATCGTGAAATCGCGTAAGCGCGAATTCTCTCGTGGACGACTGAAGGTGCGTATGAGGTCTTGGGGGACATGTATAGGTAGATATGGGCCCGTAGACTATATTGCTAGTATGTTGTTAAGGCCTAGGGAGTGATTCTCACCGAGTTTTTGGTCGTTTTGTACGCGGGTCACGTGAGATTTCACCCGTGTCATCCCTATATAGAGAGTCTACCGACTCTCTGATACCTGTAACACCCATGGTAGGTAAAGAGCTACATCGTATGATGATGGAGCATCCTCATATCACGGAGCAGTCTCGGTGCTTTTAAAACTTTGTTTCTCCTAAAAGGAAGTAGTATGTGCTACTGCATGAAGTTGCGTTCTACTCTGTGACTCTCCACAAACAAAACTCCTTTACAAAAGGTTTTAGTGGTAGCTACAGCATTAAAATGATTATTCCAAACCCCACTCCAAATGGCACACCAATTATCAGCTCCAGTTCTCCTGAATAAAATTATAGTAATGTAGCGTCCGAGGCCTTCGTTGAAGGTGGTCGTAGCGCTCTTCCTCGGCCGCTATCGGTGCTTGGCGCAACAGTACTTTCAGATGGTCACCATTGAGTACAATGATAGGGGAGAGCTCCCGACTGACCAGGACATACAACTTTTATACATAGCCTTACACAACTGCGCATGCACAAAAATGTTCTCGAAATTTCTGTCGTAACAGTAATTTTTTTTCAGGCTCACGTAGTTCTGAAGCCGCTGGTATCGCTAATAGGCCGCCTCGTAGCCAGTAGTGCCAGAATAAGCGTCGACACACAGACAGACAGACGGACAAACCAACTACTGTAAACCTCGCTGCGCATGATAGTTGGCTTTTATCATTTCCACTATTCGTTGTCCATTACAAAGACTGAATCCAGCGTATAACAATTGTTAACGAGCAAACATGAACAACTTAGCTATAGACCATGTAACTCTCCATATAAATTTCATCTACACCACTGAATTGGCATTTTATATGGGACAGAAATGTTCATTACAAAAAGAACATTAAAAAGGTATTGTTTCTTTACTTTGTCAGCTGGGCTATAGAAGCGTTGAACATGTGTGCTCCATGTGGGACTCTCCCCTACTCCTTCCAACCATTTGTGCAGAATTTTCAAAGTGTGACTTCCCCAGACAGTCGTGCTTGATCACATTGACAAGAGAGCCAATCTCGTCGTTGAGGAGAAGAACACCAAATTTTCCATACTCTGTTCCAACAGCCTCAAGAATGTCAAGATCAAGAAGTTCTGGAAGGGTTGGTTTTCTTGCTTCCACGATAGGAGCTTCAAACTCAGCAAGATATTGGTCGCTTTCTGTAGGAAAGGTCACACGTGTTTGTTAGATCAAACTGCTGAGCTAGGTTGTTTCATTTTCCTTACCAGTTAGTAGCTCAGTTTTAATCTTTATACAGTGCCAAACACATCCACAGCTCCCCACAGAGGTTGATTTACTGGAAGCTTAGATCCAGCACACGTAATATACCGTCCATCAATGTAGATGTGAAGGCAGCCATCTGCTGATATTAAAATACCTACACTTCTCTCAGTCTCCAGCTCTTCTAGATTAGGAAGACTATTTGATATAGGTACATTGTTGTGCCATAGTGATGAACCGCTCTACTTCCAGTCATAGGGACCAGAGGCAAGAAGATAGGCTGGAACTTCATCCGGTAGCTTCGTAGTCACTTCAATGCTCTAAAAATGTAAAACATGTGCCTCATTACCAGGTCTTTCTTACCTACATTTCGTGTCACTGTCATTGGAGAATTGACATGTTTATCTACATGTAGTGAGGGAAATGCACAAGGGCATTTCCAGTACACTGAGTTCTGAGATCTCTTGCACACCCATAGAAACTACAGCAAGATTCAGCGTTGTTTTTAACTCCATTTGACTCCATAATTCATTAGCTATGGAGTATTTCAAAGCTGAGAGTGTGACTGATGCCTGAAAGTCAAAAGTGTTGGTGTATCATGGACTGAAACTTTCTCACCATTCCAATTCCAATAGCACCCCAAGTTATCTTAGCCTTGTGGATAGTAATCTGCCACACTCGTTCCAGTGGCAAAGGGTCCAGTGTGTAACAAACACAGCCGCCCCAATCATTCTTATGCCGTCGCCGCTGGACAAGGGTATTATCTTCAGAGAAAACAGCTCTTGCCCCACTCTTTTTCTTGCTAAAAGGAGCAGGTCTACCGATCCATTCATAGACATCACGAGGAACAGATTCTGCCATACTTGTATATAGCTAGCTAGCTAATGAGCTAACTAGCTATAGAGGGAGCATATAATATTATAGGTCAGATCAAAGGGGAGGTTGAGGTTGGGTCGCCAGACTACAGGTGACATTAGTCATTTCATGCACTAACTGGCCCTGCTAGCTGGGCAGAGCGTCGCAGAGCGAGCCTCCTGATGCACTAAATGGCTTACAACAACAAACAAAAGGCCAGAGATATCTTTGTGTGCTTCTCTAGGACAGGTCTGTTTGGCACACACGAATTGTACTGCAGGCATAATAGAGAGCCAGAGTGTTTTGCAAGTGAATGAGTTTTGATATATTATTATTGCAAAATGACAATGCACATGGCTAAATAATTCTCCTCAAACAATCTCATACGGTGCATGCCTCCTCCTCCTGCCCCTTCTCATCCAGGGAGGGTGATAGGTCTGGAGCTGTGTGAATTGCATCCATTTCCATCCCACCACCAGAATTTGCTAGTCCCATCAGGGCCATTCCTGTTTCTGCCTTTATTACTCCATAGGCTTCATTACTAGAGGTCTCAATCCCGATACCATTCACTTCGTTGGTTGAGGTCCTTCTGTCTTTTTCTGGTGCAATTTCTGCGGAAAGGTAAAATGCACAGTGAAGAGAGTTAGTGAGATAGTTAGCCTACTTTTTCTGCTGAGTCTTGAGTACTACAACAATTACAGTGATAGCAACTGCAACAACAATTAAAACTATGACCATCCCTGCAACAGCTCCACCAGCAATAGCAGCAGTATTGCCTGACCCAGAAGCAGATTCTGTGAAAAGTGTAATATTTTATACTATACTATGGTGAATTGTGTATCACTATGCTATGAGGTATACCTGTAACAGCAATGTGCTGCTGTTGACTTTGTCCTGGGCTGCTGGTAGTGATGTAGGGAGAGGAGGAGGCAGCATACACCTCACAATAGTACAGTCCAGAGTCAGAGAGTAGCAGAGCACTGAGAGTCAATATTGAAATGAATGGAGATCTATCACTAGTGGGAGGAGACAGAGTGACTCGCCCATTGCTGATATCTGCGGTCCAGTTGATTGTGATGTTGACATCAGTGTCCACCCAGGGTGGTAGTGTGGCAGTGCAGGTCAAGGTGAGGGAGGTCCCCTCATTCAGTGCACCACTGGAAACACTCACAGTCACAGTCGGAGCTGGCACTGCATTGTAGTGTATTAGGCGATAAACCACTCGGAGTGACATATTTTCTCACAGTAGGAATTTAAAAATCAGTCACGGCTATAACACTTATTTTTTTTAAGGTAGTAAGCTAAAAGCCAATGGAACAGCTCTCATAAGTTTAAAAAAGGCGAGTTTTTGTATAACTACTGCGTTCAAAAGTTATGGCGTGAAAAGCAAGTGAACAAGCCAATATGCAAATTAGAACGGGCTTACCTCGACAGGGTCCGCTTGCTCTGTGTATCTTGAAGGCACAAGAAGTCACAACGAAGGGCGTGTATCGACTCTCGCATGCTATCTACCACTGTAGCTAGTCCGCGTAAGACTTGTAGTAAACCCCGTCGAAGTTTACTACGGGAAATAGTAAACCTCGGCTTTGCAATCTGATTGGTCAATTCGAACCAAGCTTACTCTAAATTATGTACACATTCACATAGCTGTAGCTTACCAATTGTGAGTTACACTGACACATGTAGTATAATGTATTGCATGGGGCAATTTTGTTGTTGTTTACAAACCAAAAAATTATGACGTTGCACGTGTACATTCCTGCAAACTTAATTAACCCTCAGAGCGCATGGGGCAGCGAGGGTTATGGTAGTTGGTTTGTTTGTCTGTCTGTGTGTGTGTGCGTCGGCGCTTATTCTGGCACTACAGGCTACGAGGCGGCCCATTAGCGATACCAGCGGCTTCAGAACTACGCAAGCCTGAAAAACAAAATAGCGATTTTCCTGAAACGACTGCGTTCGAGAGCGACAAACTGGCACGGTCGCGAACCGCTTTGCGTGCCCCAACCCATCAATAAGCGGTGCGCATGCGTATATAAGATACGATCAACGCGGTAAACTGGCTCACCTCGACCTGATCCGCTTGATCTGTGTACCTTGGAGGCACAAGAAGCCACAGCGAAGGGCGTGTATCGACTCCCGCATGCTATCTACTACCGTAGCTAGCCCGTGTCAGACTCTCCGCGAGCTACTAGCGGGAGACCGCGGGTAAGCGCGAATAGCCCGGCCCGTCATTAGCGACACCGCGCATGCGCATTTCTCCGAGGGTTGCACTTCTAATCTCTTTCGGTTTTTGAGTTATGCTGGTTGAAGAAGAAGATGAAGATGAACAAAACTCCCTATCATAGCTCCATACATCTATGACGCTAGGTACCATGCCCATCCCTATATACTAAGTACTACCGTACTTAGTGATATACCCACAAAATACTAGAACCATTTTTGCCAAACAACCGCACGAAATGATGTACATGGATGCAACATAGCAAAACTATGATATTTGACAACTGGGTAGCTAGCTTTGCTCAGCCTCACACAGGCCTTTTTGAAAACCAGTACGTGTTGCAATGTGCATAAGGAGGTTAGTTGAATTGTGCTCTTTGTTGTCTAGCTACTATACAATTATTTTACTGTTTCTATGCCAACACAACTTTGCTCGAAGACTTGCAAAGAGTGCACTCACACTAAGCACTGTACTTCAATACAATCTACACATGATCACTACCTATAAACAATTTACTTCCTCTCTGCCCCCTCAATCTTCCTGTTGCTGAAGAGTCTAAAGAATTCAGGCTACTAACTTCCTCAAAAAATATGAACAAGTTAGCTACTTCCCTTATGCCCAGTCAATCTTCCTGTAGCCGAAGAATCTTAAAGAATTCAGGCTACTAACTTCCTCGTGAGTAAAGAACTAACTTCCTCAGAAAATGTGAACAAGTTACTTCCTCTCTGCCCCAGTCAAACTTCCTGTGGCTGAAGAGTCACTGGCGCCATCCCTACATAGAGCATCTACCCAAAGGGTTAATTAATTGTGTCATGAAAGGAATGTGATAATGATTAATCTGCATCCAATTACAAGCCTTCCTTGACTCTCTTTACCAAAGATAAAGATATATATAATATCTCTTCCTCCTCTTTAGCGAAGGGAAGTAGCTATATAGTGTTAGCCTGTGCAAACGAGGAAACGTGAAATCACAATCGTCAATCTTTCCATCCTCCTTACATATTATAGCTTCGTTGTTGCTTTGCAAGGAAACTTGAATTCAAAACAGCAATACTATGTTAGAGATTGATTGTAGCCACTTGTGTGTTAGAGTGCTTCCATAAGTCACCAAATGCATAACTAAACCGGCAGCGTAGCAAGCTACTAGGGCTATCTACTACAAAGCAACAATGAAGCTATATAATGAAGGTGGGGAAAGGTTCACCATTGTGCATTCTAGGAGTGGTATTGCAAACGCGCATGCGCAATCCCCGAATCACGCGCCAACCTCGCTCGCGCACCTATAAAAAGGAGTTGGTCACACATCGTAACACTGCTCTTCTCCGCCAGGAAAATATTTTTTCAATATTTGCTACCAATCTACAGATTTCAGCAGCCAAAATGTCTCAAGCGGAACTTGTCAAGGCACTACCTGAATTACTAAAGCAGGGTCTGGAAGTGTACAAAACTCTGAAAGACGACATGTCGCGGGCGTTGGGACTAAAACAGTACGCCGAGCATCTCTCCAACATCGTCCAGACTTTCAAAGAAGTAAACAAGTATCTGGACGACAACGAGAACGCCAATTTGGCGAAGCTCACCGCGGCTCACGCTAAAGCACAAGAGGGTATAGACAAGGCCGCAGTAGTGGTGACGGTTATAAAGGAACAAAGCGGCGCGTTGGTTAGCGTACTCGACCCGTCTGCAGTCGGGACGGACCAGGAGAAAATGTGGGCTGCCTGCCATTATTTTTCAAGCTTCGTGAAGGACATGGAAGAGAAAGTGATGGAAGCTGAAGGTGCGCTGCGTGAAGCTGGCAACATATTGCAGGGAGCGCAAAACGATTTGCTGTCGCTCGTGAATACGCTGAAGCGAGTCCAGGATCAGTTCGTGGTAGAAAAGAAAGCGGCAGAAGCAGAGTCGCGGGCCGCAGCGTACGGCGGAGCCCTAGTGGGACTGGCTTATGGACCGATTGGCCTCATAATCACGTACAGTATCGCAGCCGGCGTAACGGAGGGTCATACCATTAAAAACATTGAGAAGGACTTTCAAGCGCAGCGAGACACCATCAGTGGCTACATAAAAGGCTTTGAGAACATGTCGGCGGAGACGAAAGCGCTGCAAGCACAACTGGACGCTAAACGAAAGCAATTGATCCACATTTACGGCAAGCTCAGCGTGACAGGGAGCCTGGCAGGAACCGAACTGAGGTCAATCGCCGTGTTGCACTTCAACCTCGTTCGAAAGAACGCCCAAGCGCTCGTGCGAGGCATGCGAAAAGTTCCTCGCGAACATTTGAACATTGTGATATATAGCTACTTCGAATCCACACAACCGTGAACTGGTTTCCAGTAGTATTTCAGTAGTACGGAGTAGAATTTTAGTTTAGAAGTTTATTGTTATGTAAAATTCTGTTAACGGACCCTGCGCGAATGTGTGTTGAGGGGTGTGCGCATGCGCATCTCCCCGCCGCACCAACAGGGGAGCTTGAATCCGACATCACATCATGGAAGAGTTAATTGCTTATCTTTAGTATTTCATCGGTCTACAATCGATCTGACAACCATTCTTCTACTTCTAAACTCAACAGTTAGAAAACACCAAGCTAGCTTAGTTCTAATGGGGAATGTTTAATACTTCACCTAGGTAACAATAATTATAGGGATTGTGTGATGGGGTTGTGGGTGTATGTGTGCTCAAATCTGTTCATTAACCATGCTTCATGTATCCCATCCCTATCTTGTCTCCCTTTTTTTTTTATACCATCCCTATATGCCTCTTTTTTTAAAAATTGACTTGTCTCCACTCATTTTTCTATACTACTACTTACATGTTTGTGAAAGGGGGCAAGCTCCCTATGAAAATTAAAATGCCTGTTTTCGTCATGGAAATTATGTTATGTGCATGCGTACCAAGTTTCATATCCATGTGTGCTGCTGTTAGCAGGTTGAGGAGTGAAGAAGTAAATGCCTGTCTATGCGTGCTACTATTGGAAAGTTTTGAGGAGTGAAGAAGTAAACCTGAGGCTCTTTGTTGTTATTAAATGAAAAGTACCAGTGCAAACCCTCGGCGAACTGCCAATAGGACTTTGCTCTGCGGTAGTAGTGAGGGAGTTCTCAGCATCCATGGCGAACCGTAAGGTAAATGTGGGTAACTTCGGACACTGGGTATATAACACTCGCTATTCAGAAACAAGAGAGATTTTCACTTGATTACTACCTACCAAAGCGCTAACAAATCTTCCTCGCACTTTGCGCAGCGAGTAAATTTCGAGGCCGGTGTAACGCGGTGTTATATACCTCCACCCCCCCGTTTTACAGGTTGAGCGCATGCGCGTAATTTAGGATATGACGTCTTTTCATTCGCATAAATACCGCGTGCTCGGAGCCGTACAGACGTCGCGAGCTTCGTTACGGAAGGGGACTACCGAGCTGGAGCCGAAGACGCGAGCGTCCCGCTGGCGTCCGATGTTCAAGAAGTTCGGGGTATTGCAGATGGCCCTAGAGGAGCTGGAAATCGTGCGTGCGAGCTGACCTTGGAGCAGGCGTAGCGGGTCGCGGCAGAGGAGCGGGCTTGGAGAAAACTTCGCCTAACGCTCAGCGGATGGCCGGGGCAGCGAAGGGAGAGGGCGAGGAACAGAGGTGCAAAGGAGACCGCGAGCGTTCTACTGACGCGACGGCGCAGGTGAGTTGCGTGAGTCTTTTACGGGGAGAGTGACTGGAACTGGCGCTACATTTCATTGTGTGTGAGCAGCGAGGGTGCAGTTGGGGAAGGAGGTTATAGCCTGTGGTATTGGGGTGAGCACTGTTGACAGTGCTAGTGTCCCTGGGACTACTAAAGCCCGCCCTATTCCTTATCGCTGATACCGCTAATGGTGTTAGTGGCGTGACAGGGGCACACCTGTCCCCCTTTGTGTGGTGGGAACAGTGTTGAAAACAGTGTGGTGAACTTGCACAACTGTTGACCCAGTTACAAACCACTGGGGTAGCTGCACTGACAAGGGCTAAGCCCCCCTAAAGCCTTTCCTCCTTTCTAGTCTGGAGTTAACCTCTGGAAATCCCAAAGAAAGGCCCAGTTACCCAATCTATGAAAAAACCAATAAACCTAGTTACTTGGAAAGCAGGCAATGAAAAATCCCAACTTAGCCGGCCTGTGCAGATTATTCCTTGTTTTTGCCCTATTATTCTTTTCCTCAATTCCTATGAAAGCTCCTATTATTCCCACACCATTCTCCCTATTATTCTCAAGTATTCTGAAGAACGTGTATCAGATTGTAAGTGTAGTCTCTGTAGCTAACTATATGGCGTGCTTTGAAGAACACTCGTGGGGAACACGGTAATCTTTCTAGCAGTGCCAATCTCAGACTCATCCTCAATTCTTACTGTAGCTTTGGCGACAACGGATTCTCAACCTCCACAGGCATTGGCCCCCATGCAGAAACACGCATGCTTGCCCCATCCCCTCAGCTAAAAAGCAGCCTATTATTCCGGAATTCTTCCCGCTTATCTGCACTGCCTATTATTCCCAAAATTATTCCGGAATAATCTGCACAGGCCTAGCCAGGGTGGAAGTTGTAGCGCATGCACGTCATTATAGGATGTGATTCACGTAAATGCTGCGTAGTGTGTCAGTACGTTGAGATTCAGAGTTATAGAATTGTAGAAAACTATAGGAATTGTTTGTTTCCTTGACAAGTTCTCACTCTCGCATGAAGTGAAGCGGAGTGCGGGCAGTGGAGTTACATCTCACTTGGGTTTTCTGTCCTTCTTCCTAGTTTGGAGGAGGTACTGCTGACAAAGAGAGCGAGACAGCAGGTGCCGGAGTCGTCCTGGGACGAGGCCTCCACCTCCCTCCCATCCTCACTGAGTCACCAGGCCCACCCCTCACACTTTACCAGGGAATACGACGTCACCGTGGCAACTGGCTCCTCTCTCGTTCAAGAGTAAGGTTTGTTTCTAACCGTCGCAGAGAGTCGTACCACTTGCCTGAACATTCCGACCCCCCTGTTAATTGTGTGGCTCGGCTCGAATTTTCTATCTATATATTTATATATATATATATACGACGCACCGTCGTCGTCTTAGTGCGCATGCGTTAATATTACGCGCTTCTTATTATACGACATACTGTGCGTAATTTTTTCTCTTCGAAGGAGATAGATTCATCCTCGGAGGATAGTGTTCTTCGTCGAAGAAAAACAGACAGAGAATCGTTTCTTCGGCTCGAATTTTCTCTCTATGTATGCCCGGCCGTCGAAAGTCCTCACGACAGAGAGGCTCGTCTTTTTGAGGGAAGATTACGAGATAGAGAGCGGGCAAGGCAACGATACTGCTTCTGTCCCAAGAGGAAGACAGACAGAACGCCCGGCCGTCCGAAAGTCCTCACGACAGAGAGGCTTGTCTTTTCAGCGACGATTAAGAGATGGAGAGGGGGTGCGGGCACATTACCTTTCCGTTGCTACTTTCTTCTGGTCTAGTTTCACTAGCTACGTATGCGCAAGCTGCCTTACTCAACCTAATATTATGTCAACACCATAATAACGTCTGTTACTTGCTTAAGCATTTTACCTGTACGTACGTAGCTATATTATCGCTAGTAATGATGATGGTTGTATATACTTGAGTTCTCGCTCCGCTCGCCCAAAGAATGCCAAGCATTTCCACTAGTATTAGGAGTTGTCACGTGACATCCCAGTGCTCCCGCCTTCTTAGGAAGAGTCCGACCAACCTACTCTCCCTGATGATGAGGTATAGCATATTAAAACCTGAAAAAAGGACCCTCCATATGACACATCTCTATAATGGACACTTGGTTCTGCCCCTTACTGGTACATTAGTGTATATCACCTCCAGAAAAGAGATGTAAATGACAATTTCAATGTCCCCAAGATTCAGAAGTTTCACTGTATTCCATTCTCCATTCCCCCATTCCAGTTATCATCAGTATAACACCAACTGTGTCCACAACCTATACCAGACCGACAATAATAACAGGGTGAGTCCCACAATGATTGAGAGTATGAGTGTATGGAATAACTGGAACCAAACTCTGCAGGGCACCTCGGAGTCGCCATGTCCCTATTCCATACCACAGATCAACTTCTCTCACAACACCTGTAAGCTACTGCTAATATACAGCATAACCCTTCTCCAAGGACATCCTTGAAATAAGGACACCTCTAATACGGACATCATTTACTTTCCCAAAGAACGGTGTTCTTGCATGCAATTTAACCCCTGAAATAAGGACACCACACTAATATGGACACTTTCTTCTTTCCCATCGAATGTACAGTACTGCCTTGTTAACCCTCGGCGCGCATGCGCAGCGAGGGTTACGGTAGTTGTCCCGTAAGTGTGTCAGTCAGTGTGTCTGTCTGTCTGTTACCACGTTTTCGGTGACTACGTGCAACGACATAACAAAATAGTGATACCAACGGGTTCGTTGCTACACTGGCTTCATTTTAAAAAAGGGGATTTTAGTATAACAACTGCGTTCTAAAGTTATGGCGTGAAAAGCAAGCCAATATGCAAATTAGCGCAGGCTTACCTCGACCGCGTCCGCTCGCTCTGTGTATCTTGCAGGCACAAGAAGTCACAACGAAGGCGTGTATCGACACCCGCATGCTATCTACTACTATACCTAGCCCGTGTCAGACTCTCCGCGAGCTACTAGCGGGATACCACGGAGTAAAGATACAAAGCCCAGCCCATCAATTGTGCTACCGCGCATGCGCAGTTCGCCGAGGGTTTGTACTTTAGTGCTTTTCATTTATAACTGTAAGGTGTTCACTCTCTCTCTATTTATGCGAAGTGTGTCCAGAATTTCGAAATGGCATCTGAGGATGTGGCGGGTGTGGTCCCCGATACTCCAGTGCTGGAGAGCCATCAGCTCAGCAAAGTCCAGACTCTCCCGTAAGTTACTCTTACTGTAGGTCTTAATGGAACTTGTTAGATAGCGAGTATTCTACTTTTCAAGCCTTCTCTACAATGTCATTCGTTAGACAGTGACATATTCTCTATGATGTAATTCGTTAGACAGTGAGTCGGTAAAATTTCTCTATGTGTAATTACCCTCGGCGCGCATGCGCAGCGAGGGTGTCTGTCTGTCTGTTTGTCTGTTTGTCTGTTTGTCTGTTTGTCTGTTACTCTATATCTTACTCCTCGAACGTCTGTTCGTCCCAGAAACGATACCATCTACCCAACGGGCGACGAAGGTCAGAAAATAAAGGCTGTTTTCTCTGAAAATGCTCCGTTGCAAAGCTAGAGCACGAAAAAGCCAATATGCAAATACGCAACGGACGGGATGGCTTACCACGGTCTGATCAATCCGCGTGCTCTGCGACCTCGGAGGCACCAGAAGATGCAACGCAGGGCGTGTATCGCCTCTCGCATGCTGTCTAGTAGTGTAGTTAGCCCGCGTCAGACTCTGCACGAGATGGCTATATGTGATCGTGCACGCAAAAACCAACCTTACGCCTCAATGTTAAATTATCGAGTACGCGTGAATATAACGCCTACACCAACCGGTATAAGCAAAACCACTTTTTTGCCTATAAGTAAAGCTTCCCGTCAGAGCTACCTACTGGTACCTTTCCTGCCTCCTAGGACGCCTTCTCGCCAGAAAAGAAGCTATTTCTCTGTAGCGGTGGTCAGTAAACGGAGCAGCGGACACGGACGCTCACGGCGGGGGTGTACGGAAATCTCATACACACCCTTTTCCCCCGCGAAACTAGGCAACAAAGATGCAGCGACTACCAGTCACTTTCCTTTACTCCGCACACGGGCACAAAGGTTCCTGAAGAACTTGGAGTGGTTGCTGAGTAGATCATCTAAGCTGCCGCCAAAATACGGCAGCCTAGTATGCACGGCTCAAGACAGACGGGAGCCGGCAGACGGCTCAACAGTCACGTAGCTGGCTAAGCTGGCCTGTTAACTGTCTAGTTTAGAATCTAGAACCAGAGCATCCATAGCACACACGGGCCAGAGTTTTCAGGGTAAAACACGATCGATCGAACGACCTGTCTAACAAGAGTGACAGCACGACGGTACATGCAGCTGACGCAAAGATGGCGCACAGAAGTCAAGGCGTTGCTTCTGCCTTGAATCGCCTCACAGAGAAGCCATTTACTGCTGCTCTGAGCCAGAGAGACAGGCACAACTTGTCCGACTTTATCGCGGACTTCTTTTGTACCAGTGCGGAAACCGATGCGGAAGGCAGCGAGGAAGAGGAGGAGCCAGGTAAGTGTCTCCGCGCCGCTCTTACACAAACAAACTGCTCATCCATAATCATAATTATCATAACATAGCCCCAGAGCTGGCCAGCATTGACAGTGCCTGTGGTAAGTAGTTTAGTAGTAATGGCAGCATGCATGTAGGATATCTGTGGTCTTCTGTAGAGGTGGAAGCTATAACACAGCACAGTGATGAGCCTGCAGATGAAGGTAGGAAGTTGCTGTTATGTGCATTAACAATAACAGTACTGTAACACAGACACAAGTGAATCACTATTTCAAGACATAGAAGCTATAGCATCAAATGCAATACTTGGATATCGAGAACGGGCAGGGAAAGCAAAGAAAGATCGGATGCAGAGGAAACAAGAGAGACTAGAGATTACCGAGGAAATTCATGAAGGAGGGGAGAGAAGATCTAAAGGTGGCAGGACAGGACGTGGAGCAGCGCTGGCAGAGGTAGAGGTGAATCACACAGTGGGAAGTTCAGAAGGGATTGGGACAGAGGAGGGAGACAACATGGGGGAGGGGGTTGGGACAGAGGAGGGAGACAACATGGGGGAGGGTGTTGGGACAGAGGAGGGAGACAACATGGGGGAGGGGGTTGGGACAGAGGAGGGAGACAACATGGGGGAGGGTGTTGGGACAGAGGAGAGACAGCTGGGGAGGGGGTTGGACAGAGGAGACAACATGAGGGGGTTGGGACAGAGAGGGAGACACATGGGGGAGGGGTTGGGACAAGGAGGGAGACAACATGGGAGGGGGTTGGGACAGAGGAGGGAGACAACAGAGAGGGAAGATCGGAGGGAGACTTTGGGGAGGGATTGCTAGTGGCAACACAGGAGAGGGGACCAGCAGAGGCGACTCACAGAGAGGAGGGAGGTGTGCATCCTCAGTTCAGGGAAATCGACCATTCAAGATGTGGAGAAAGTGGAGGATCTGTAGAGATGTAACGAAGCTAATGAGATGAGAGGACGGAGGAGGAGGGGGGAATGGGACACTGGAATGCAGGGAGAGAAGGGATAGGTTAGCAGAATCGAGGGGAGGAATGTAAAGGAGAAGAGAGGAATAGAGGCGCGAGAGAGGGAAAGAGAGGGAATGGGTAGTGTGTGGGTGCTCTCTTAACTGTTCGTCCAACTTCTCTCTCCCACACACTACCTCTCAACGCGGGTCTGATGCTCCAGCAGATGCAGAGGAGTGCAGCTTGCATGGTCTGTTTTTGATGAAAACAGTGATGGCGTTTTTACCTACTGCATGAGGGTCAACCCCACAGAGTTCCAACCAATACAGACACCCAAGCTGAAGAAGCGAGAGAGAAACAAGTCAACTTTTCTAACAAATGGTAGAAGACACGAGGAAACAAGGGGGGGGAACCAGCCACACCAACTCAGAAGGGGGGGGGGGGGAACAGCATACGAAAGGGGGAAGGGAAAGGGGGAAGGGAGGCGGGGGGGGAGGAGGGGGAAGGGGCCAAGGAAAAGGGGGGGGGGGGGGGGGGGGGGAAATATAGGAAGTGAGAAGAATGGGGGGGGGGGGGGGGGGGGAGAAAAGGGGGGGGGGGAAGGAGGAAAGAAGAAAGGAAAAGGAAAGGGGGGAAAAAGGGGGGGGAAAAACCTTCCTATTCCCTGCACGACGTTGGCGATTTCCGCCTGCGGATCTCAGTGTCACTACCTGGGAGGACTGGTTAGTCGCACACGCGCCACTCTGGACGTGCCCGTGTCAATTCCTCCTCCTACAAGACGTGAAGGCAATAATTGCCTTCATCTCACAGTATACAGAGAGCCACGGTCTACGGCTAAAACCACTGCTAGATCCCCTGGGTACAAGAGGGATGACATACAGTTGCTACCATCCAGCTGACACTAAAAGATCTGGTGGTCCCTCTACCAGAGCCAGCAGTCTCTCGGTCCCTCGTCCGGCAGTCGCATACACCACCTTCTGGCAAGTTTGGAGGGAACTTCTTGCCACGTGTAGTGTGCAAAACCGATGTCTGACTCTGTGCCTCTTGCAGAAGAACTCGTTCGCGGGCGCCGTCCTCACCTCGCGAAGAGGACCCATCCGAGGTATTGTGAACACAAACTATTAGGGACATTACACACACAAGACATTGTTACCTTGTAAGCAAAGCTTCTTTTTCGATTAGACACTCAGAGAAGCAGAAGCACATCTCATGAAGGCGACTAGGGCGAGATCCTTCTACCGCACGGCTGTGGAAAACTGCAGACATGCGGTGAAGTCGCACTTCACCAAGAACGGAGTCCTTGCTCTCCCTCCTCTAGCCTCGGCTTCTCCCTCAGGTAGTGGACCAGATATGGTCCACTACTCGTTTGATTGTCGCCAACCGGTCCACTACCCTCCAACCACTCACAGCCAGGGCCAATGTTTTCAAAACACGCAGAAAGTGTTGCTGTGTTTGGGGTGTGTTGTGAGGGTATCCCACGACAAATCAATTACCTCATTGATGAGGCATCTGACGTGGGAAAAGGAGCTAACACAGTGGTCTCCCTCCTGCATCACTTCTTCCAGCATCATGGTCTTGGAGAGGTTGATGTAGGTCTTCACGCTGACAACTGTGTTGGCCAAACCAAAAACAAAAACAACACGGTCTTGCAGGTATGCACAGTATACAATGCACATAAGTACACATTATTTCCTTTTATTGCCCACTCACACATACAACTCACAGTACCTGGCTTGGAGAGTCTTGACAGGGCTGCATCGAGATGTGAGACTCTCCTTCATGCTCGTTGGGCACACCAAGTTTTCCCCCGATTGGTGTTTCGGATTGTTCAAACATAGGTACCGACGAACCTTGGTAGTTCGCTCGGAGATTTGCTGAGGTAGTCAACATATCGGCTGACGTAAACGTTCCTCAGCTAGTAGGAACACAGACAGGAGAGCCAGTTGTTACTGTCTATGACTGGGCCACTTTCCTCGGAGGTCATTTCCGGAGTGTGCCACAACTGAAGAGCTACCATCACTTCAGTTTCACTGCCAAGCAGCCTGGTGTGGTGGTAATGCAGGAGTACAGCGACTCTGCAGGGGCATCATACAAAATGATGTGCGACGAGTGGACACCCTTACCAAACGAACTGCCACATGTGGTCAGACCCTCTGGACTCTCCCTCGCTAGGCAGTGGTATCTGCACAGACAGATACGGGAGTACTGTAGGGAAGGGACCGAGGATCTTGTCTGCCCAATGCCATCACGTGGGATAAAGGAAGAGAGGGTAGAAGACACCAGAGAGGAGGATTCACCACTACCACCACCACCACCACCAAAGAAAAGGCGGTGTGGAAAGTGTGGTGGACCTGGACACACCCGAAGGACATGCAAGGAGGACTAAACACACAGCTACATGTGTACAAATGCGGACATTACACAAACCTTATGTCAATCTCCCCAGGTTGTCGGTCCTGAAGCTGGTGATGGATGACACAGGCGGCGTCTAGGACCAAAGACGCCTGCAAATCACGCACGCAAGCGCGTACCACGGCAAATAGACACATCACACACTTCACTTACACATTCTCTTCTCTGCGTACGTGCTGTACTGACGTCCAAACTGAATAGACAAAAGCTGCTGGGAGCAGAGTGCCTCCGGTCATCGATTTTCCGAGAGACGTCAGGTAGCCCGTCGTACTACCCGCGCGCTGTGTGGCTAGACGGCCTTTTTGCGTTCATGATACCTCACTTACGCCAAGATCTGCCACGACAAGTTCGGCCTGAAGTCTACTCAGCCCGGTAGGGCCGATAGAAGCGTTCGTCTGCTGTCAAACTGCACGCTCACACCGCATCTCTCTGGCTGGTTGGCTAAAAATTTCCCGGGAAAAATCCAGTAACGTGACGTCATATTCGTGCGCGGACAAGACTACGGCAAAATTTCAATCGACTATTTTGCGTTTTGTATAACCCCGCGTGGCCCGCGTTTGAAAAATCATAACTTTTAAAGCGTTTTCCCAAAAAATATACAAAAATAAGCCCTGTATCAAGCGCATTTCAAGCTTTACAACGATACAAAAAAAGCTACTTCGCAAAAATGCGGCGTAAGGTTGGTTTTTGCGTGCACGGTCACATATAGAGACCAGCCAGAACTAAACCCAGCCCATCAATTAGTGATACAGCGCATGCGTTTACTCACGCGTGCGCGTCACAATGCGCCGAGGGTTTGCACTTCAGTGCTTTTCATTAATATGGTAGGAAAGATTTTTCACTTATGGGTGCATACTAATTGTGTATGGTTAGCCTGCAATACTGTGCGGTATGCAGAGCTAATTATAACTGTCGGACATCGGTCATTTGCCGTTCATGTTTAGCAGGCGCGGCCGGTCAATTTTCATTTCCTGTGGACAAAATGGCCGAGCGAAAGAAAACGCTGCGAGAGTCTTGGCGACAATTCCAGTGCTAGCAAGCGGTCGAATCGGCAAGTAACTGTAACAAGTGAGAAGTGGCAAAGATAGTTCGATCGCATTGCCTCGTCGCGTTCTGCCGCAAAGACTGGTCACGAGGCACGGCGTGACGCGACGGGGCAATGCTCGTAATCCTGACGCATGCGCAGTAGCAACCACCCACTAATGATGCAGACCCTGCAGCTGGGACGAGTGGTTTGCATAGTGTGTATGTGCGTTTTTGTTGTAGTATGTGTTACTCTCACTGCTTGTTGATTTGTGTGACTGACCATGTCCAATCAATTTTCAACTTGGCCTGACATATCGACAGTGTCTCAAAAAAATTATAATTAGCTCTGGGTATGTGTTCAGGATTAGAGTTCTGCATGCATCACAACTAGTTGTGATAGTCTGTTGGAAATGAGGTTGTTGTAAATAAGTATCACGCAATATGCTGATTTATGATAAAACAGTTTATTTGTGGTTCCATGGTGTCTAAATAATAGTTGTAGAGTCTAAATTTTCATATGAACTGAAGAAATGCATAAGTTATACCAAAAAAAGGTAAGCGGCGAAATGCGGTTGAAAATCATTAAAATTTGGACGAAGGAAATCAACCCCTGTGCCTCGAGGATCCGGAAGACGGTGTTTCTCTATCTATCGTCACCCTACCGTCAACTGCAACAGTCTTGGGGGTTTCTGGGACCTACTGTTTGACGTGCTTCTGGGTTTACCCCCTGGTACTAAAGGTAAATGCTGGGTTATGCTCCGGTCACCACGGTCACGCTGCTACCGGCGCAACGTATCTGCTCACCTATTCAGACGACACAGGGTTTTACCACTTGGAGATGAGGTAGACTTGAACTCATCCCCGAAAAAGCTCTTCCTTGCTAACCTCACTGCAAGACTGCACGGACCTCGTATACAAACTGTTAGTTACAGCTGCCATAATGCATTCTGGTGAAGTAAGGGTGGGAGGGCCTACTTCCAAGGGCGGTGGACCTGCTTCCAAGGGCGGAGGGCCTACTTCCAAGGACGGAGGGCCTACTTCCAAGGGCGGAGAGCCTACTTCCAAGGGCGGCGGACCTGCTTCCAAGGGCGGTGGACCTACTTTAAGGGTGGTGGACCTACTTCCAAGGGTGGTGGACCGACTTCCAAGGGCGGAGGGCCTATTTCCAAGGGAGGTGGAGCTACTTCCAAGGGCGGAGAGCCTACTTCCAAGGGCGGTGGACCTGCTTCCAAGGACGGAGAGCCTACTTCCAAGGGCGGAGGGCCTACTTTCAAGGGCAGAGGACCTCCTTCCAAGGGCGGAGGACCTGCTTCCAAGGGCGGTGGACCTACTTTAAGGGTGGTGGACCTACTTCCAAGGCGGTGGACCGACTTCCAAGGGCGGAGGGCCTACTTCCAAGGGAGGTGGAGCTACTTCCAAGGGCGGAGAGCCTACTTCCAAGGGCGGTGGACCTGCTTCCAAGGGCGGAGGGCCTACTTCCAAGGGTGATGGACCTACTTCCAAGGGCGGAGGACCTACTTCCAAGGGCGGAGGGCCTACTTTCAAGGGCAGAGGACCTCCTTCCAAGGGCGGAGGACCTACTTCCAAGGGCGGTGGACCTGCTTCCAGGGGCGGAGGACCTACTTCCAAGGGCGGTGGACCTGCTTCCAAGGGCGGAGGGCCTACTTCCAAGGACGGAGGGCCTACTTCCAAGGGCGGAGAGCCTACTTCCAAGGGCGGCGGACCTGCTTCCAAGGGCGGCGGACCTGCTTCCAAGGGCGGTGGACCTACTTTAAGGGTGGTGGACCTACTTCCAAGGGTGGTGGACCGACTTCCAAGGGCGGAGGGCCTACTTCCAAGGGAGGTGGAGCTACTTCCAAGGGCGGAGAGCCTACTTCCAAGGGCGGTGGACCTGCTTCCAAGGGCGGAGGGCCTACTTCCAAGGGTGATGGACCTACTTCCAAGGGCGGAGGGCCTACTTTCAAGGGCAGAGGACCTCCTTCCAAGGGCGGAGGACCTACTTCCAAGGGCGGTGGACCTGCTTCCAGGGCGGAGGACCTACTTCCAAGGGCGGTGGACCTGCTTCCAAGGGCGGAGGGCCTACTTCCAAGGGCGGAGGGCCTACTTCCAGGGCGGTGGACCTGCTTCCAAGGATGGTGGAGCTACTTCCAAGGGCGGAGAGCCTACTTCCAAGGGGCGATGGACCTACTTCCAAGGGTGGTGGACCTACTTCCAAGGGTGGTGGACCGACTTCCATTTTTGTACATGCGCAAACTGTGCGCCCACTCAAAGGTCAAAGGTGTAGCAAGGTCTAGGTTGTGCCAGCGAGTAGCGACGGCAACTAGGACGAAAAGAGAAGTGAGTGTTCCTGCGCATCTATATATATCCTGGTCGCGTTGGCTAACATCCGCGTAACGAATCTATATATAGATCCGCCGCGCGCAAGTTTGACGCACTAACTCTGTTCCGTTCCTTAGTTGTGGCCCTGGGTAAGTACCGTTACTCGTGCCGTTGTTAGGCGGAATTACAAGGAAACGCAGTGCACGCGATAAGGCAACTGACTTGTTCTGACAAAGTGTCAGACCAAGGTAATAGTTAGTCAGACATTTTAGACAAATGGTCGGACATAAATATT
The DNA here is from genome assembly GCA_030341885.1 of Geodia barretti. NCBI lineage: Eukaryota > Metazoa > Porifera > Demospongiae > Tetractinellida > Geodiidae > Geodia > Geodia barretti. Next base: position 2,423 of record CASHTH010003858.1, on the reverse strand, counting down.
CCGTAAGAATGATGAAATTACAACTTCAAGTTCAACACATTTTTTGGGGGATTTCTCATACAAATAATATGCTCTAAGTAACATGTCATCCACTTGCACAAAAAAGTCTGCTTTAGAGCATCTCTCAATGCTAGCTCTAGCCTATGAGCCAGGCACCAGAATACCACAACCCAGGGCATTGTTGCTGTGATTAGTCTTTCAGACCACCTGTAGTGCCCATGTTTACATTAGCCCCATCACAGCCCACGCCTATCAATTTAGACTCCCCAGTTGGCAACGCCCACGAAGCCCATAGCTGCTTTCAAGCACGTAAACAGCCCTGCTGCGTTAGTTCTCTCAGGGCGCCTGACCGTTAGGAACTCATTGCGGACGTGTACTCTACCATCCGCTGAGTAAGGATCACAGAAGACGACCAGGAATAGCTCATCCTCGATATTAGCGGAATCTGCACTCCCATCGAGCTGTAGGCTGAAGAACCTTGCTCTAGCTAGCAAATTCACAAGCATACGCTGTTGCTGAAGTGATATATAATCCACGAACGTAGCGCACGCTTTCTCATTCTTGTAGGCACTGCCCAGATCGACTCCGTGCCTCTCCTGTAGCTCACACAGCGCGGCAACATCTTGGTCTGACATTTTGACCGTACAAGTGTACACGTGGTCGGTCACGCGAGTAAATTGAACGGAAATTGACCGATGACCGGACGTTATCGCGTGCACTGGAAACGTAACACAGGAATAATCAAACCTTTTACGGAGTCACGTAAACGGGAGTTCCCCTTTACTACGTTTACCTAGTGGCGTACAATGAAGGCAGCCGAATGCACGCGCACACGTAATGTTGTATCGCAGACTTGTTACGATAATACGTAGGTTGAAATTTGACACCGGAAGTTCAACTTCAGCCGTGATTTTTCACGTTACAAGGGACTGTGTTATACAGCTGATGGTTGTGTTTAGTAGTAAAATATGTACAAAGACAATTAAACAGATGACCTAATATCTACTCTCTTCCATGCACAAAATCCACCATCTTCGAGGTCATAGGTATAATGGATGGGAAGTTGTTTTGGAGGTGAGGCTAGACAGCAGTACTTTTTCTTCCCCCTCAAGTAGGGGGTTTCCATGGACTTTGCAATTGGGAGTTCTCTCGTTCGGTGCAGCGGAATGGCACTTGCAATTGTGCTCATAACTTCGCAACGGAACGGGCTAAGCCCCTGAAACAAATGGCAAACTATAGAGCATTTATAGGACTTTCGGTCTAGTGCACAAAAACATTTTGCGATTTTTTGCGTCATAAGGGTCGTTTTCTCAGAGCCTGTAACATACAGTGGAACCTCTTTTAGCGGACACTCTGAATAGCGGACACCTACCGTATAACGGACAGTGTGCTATGTACCAACTGCTTTCCCACTCCAATGCATGCTTAAAAATTAAAACATGGACCCACCATAATATCCATACATTGGCCTTCCTTACCTGGCTTTCCCTTTATCTCTCTTCTTTCCCTTCTTCATTCAGCCTCAGCTCCATCATCAAGTGGCGGTCCCAGAACTCAGTCAAAGAGAGACATCGTCTCAAGATTCAAACAGGTCTGTTGGGTGGGAAGCGAGCCTGCCTACCTTGTTATCTGAAATGCAAGCACTTCTTTAATGTAGTATCCAATCTTGTTATCTGCTTAATGTGTATGTTTAGTATCAAATGTTGTATCTGAAATGCATCCACTTAATGTGAATGTTGTTTGGTATTGTCCTAGCTACATGATCCATAGACTTGTGCACTGTCATGCAACCACCCTTGTAGGCTTAGGCCTAATGTGCTTCAAAATTTACCTATTATTCTATTCTGCACTGCTTGCGATTTCCCCCTATTATTCACTTTTTTACTCCGATTATTCCATGCAATTATTCCCACATTACAAAATTATCTCTTATTATACTGTAACATGAGTGACGATTCTACATAATCCTTAAGAGATTTGTCCTGTTGATCTCCAAAACTAGATATTAGTAGTGAAAAGACTCTTTCAGCAGCGGCCGATGATGGCTGAACAAGGACAATTTTCTGAGCCGCCAGAGACCAGCAGGGTAATGCACTTGCATTTGTCTTCCACCACTCCAGTGGCATTGTCTAAGTCATGCACCTTTGAAAGATACGTAGGAAGCTCGTCCTTGAGACCGGCCCGCTCAGTGTCGTCAAAAAAGGGTACACAGGCTAGGTATTGATCCAGAGATAAGGCAGTTGGATTAATTTCCCTTACTTTGTGAGGTGAAAAAAGTCGGCAACATTTGAAAACATCAAGAGCATCTTTCATTTTGGTTGAAAATTGAGTATCGAAGTAGTCAAGTCCACTCTTTACACATTCTCTTGCATAGGTAACCCACTGCTGATGGTGTGGGTGCTGAGGTGGCTGCCTACTTAACA
>CASHTH010003857.1:0-49760 GCA_030341885.1 Geodia barretti | reverse complement strand
AGCCGAGTTTTATTTTATGCACTGCTTTTGTCTACTCTTCTCTCCTACTTACAGGTCACTCGCACCAGTGAACAAAGCCGAGGTTGCAGAGTCCAAGGAGTACACATGCCGACAGTCTTTAGTGTCTAGTTTCAACACATAAACACACTGTGCTGTAGACTGACACCTTGGAATAGGATGATGCATTCTTGTTGTACATATAGTCTGATGATGTTTGTCACCATTGTGCTCTGGTAAACACTACACTTGAGTAAACAAGCACCTGCAATAATTGCAGCTGCCATCTTAGATAAATAGTGCTGCCATACTGCAGCTGTCCCTTAGATCTACGAGGACAACTCTAGTGGCTTCACCTTATGGTTAGCAAAACTTTGAAAGTGCTCCTAGATTATCTTTGTTCTACACCACAGGATGGAAGAATACAGAGGAGGATGTCAAGCAAATAAGTAAGTTTGCACAAAACAGTGTCAAGTCAGTCAGGTTCACATTTTTCTCTCTAGCAAAAACTCCCACTCCCTCCCAGATGAAGGTGGGTATATAAAGCTATGCCATACTCCCCCTTCGAGGAGTAACAGTCTCTCTGTCTCTCCCTCTGGTTTTCACCTGCAGAACATCCTCCAAGGACAAACGGTAAGTTAATGCATATTTCATATGGAGTTACTTTATTTCTCCCTCCAGCTGACACTCCCTATATGGAGGGTGTTATGCGCAGTTGTGTATGCACTTTCTCGAACCCTTACACCCCTCTCTCTCCTTCGATTTGTACAGAACCTCGGGATGAACGTGAGTTAGCAATCTCATAGCAAGGGTCACACTAAACATTTTGCCATTCCAGCTCCTCTAAGGAGCAAGAGTATAATTTATACACAGATGTGCACTTTCTCTTTCCCTATCACCTCTCTCCCCTTTACTTTCTACAGCTCACAACTATGAAGATTGTGAGTTAAGCAATCTCATACCTAGGGTCACACTAAAGATTTTGCAATTCCAACCCCAACTACTCCTCCAAGGAGCAAGAACATAATTTATACACAGATGTGCACTTTCTCTTTCCCTATCACCTCTCTCCCCTTTACTTTCTACAGTTCACAGCAATGAAGATCGTGAGTTAAGCAATCTCATACCAAGGGTCACACTAAAGATTTTGCAATTCCAGCCCCAACTCATCCAAGGAGAATTTATACACACGTGCACTTTCTCTTTCCCTATCACCTCTCTCCCCTTTACTTTCCACAGTTGAGTTAAGCAATCTCATAGCAAGGGTCACACGAAATATTTTTCCTTTCCTCCAGCCTACAATATACCTACTGGAGAGAGTAGATTTATGCATAATTTATACACATTAATATGCACTCCCCCTTACTTTCTGCAGCAGATGATGAAGACCGTAAGTTTTGCAATCTCATACCAAGGGTCACACTAAAGCCTTTTCGTTTCCAGTACCAACTCTCGATTAAGCATAATTTATGCACTTTATCTGTCCCTTGTCTCTTTTCCTTACTTTTGACTGTTTGAGTGGCAGTGGGCCCACCCCCTCCCTCCCAGTTCAGGGAGTGCCCCTCCCCTACACTCCCTCCTCTCCCAGTGGCTCCTCTCCCCGTTCAGGGAGTGCCCCCTCCCCTATAACTCCCTTATCTCCAGTGGCTCTCCCAGTTCAGGGAGATAGAAGCAGTCACAACGTATCGACTCACGCATTCTATCACTAGTGTGTATAGCAAGCCCGTTTCAGACTCTTCGAGCTGCGAGACTACGCATACTCAAGCCCTTCCCATCAATTAGCGGTACTTACTGCGCATGTTACATAGAGGGTTTGCACTTAGTGTGTGTGTGTGTCTGTGTGTCCACGACTATTCTCGCACTACAGGCAACGAGGCTGTCTAAGAGCGATACCAAAAGCATCAGTGCTACAAGCGCATGAAATATAAAATGGCTTTTTTCCTGAAACGACTGCGTTCGGGAGATATGCCGTGAAAACAAGCGAAAAGGCAATAATATGCATAATCGCACTGGGCTTACTGCGACCTGATCCGCTCGCTCTGTGTACCTTGGGGGGTCAGGAAGTCACAACGAATGGCATGTATCGACTCCAGCATACTATCTACTACTGTAGCTAGCCCGTGTCTGACTCTCCGCGAGGTACTATATAGCGGGAGACCACGAGTACAAATAGCCCAGCCCATGAAGCAGTACCGCGCATGCGCTGTTCGCCGAGGGTTTGCACTTTTGTGTTTTTCATTATGAAAGTAGATGGTACAGCGTGTCTAATATAGGATAGACATCCTGCACGCATTTTTGCACATTTTTAAGATGGATAATTGGAATGCAAAAAGAACGCAATTATAGCGCAAAAGACTACAATCACGCCACTATTAGCTCGCTCCAGCTGGTCAATTGTAGCTAGCTAGTAGTGGAGAGAGCCAACTTAGTGGTTTATTTGCCCATGAATGTTCGTTGAGAGATTCTATTTGGACTCTGTATATGGGGAGAACGTGAATGGAGGGGTGTTTCTGCGCGATTATTCCGCAAGTTCGTTCACGCGCCTCCCAGTATAATGGCGGAACCTGACCGTTAGCTTTCATATCATGGGTAGTAGAACGAGGGGGATTAGAGACCCTGCATCATAAGAGACCTAATGGCGTGTGCGTAGGCCACTCATGATTTCTGATTATATACCCGTCAGTGCAGAATAAACCCCGCTCCCCTTGAATGTTGCACTTTCAATATGTTGCATGCCGTATGGTCTATGGGCCAACTACTTAGATAGCTATAGCGGATAGCTATTCCAACTACACGTTGATAGTGGCAATTAGTCAAGGATACGGTCCATAGGTGGGCAGCCCACCATTGTAACATACGTCTGATTCCGTCTGTGGAACATCTTTAGGACCTGTATTGTAGTAAAACAGCGCTAAATAAAGGAGAGTATATCATTGTGCTAACTCACACAAAATCACAAAATCTCCTTCTCGCAGCACGTTCTGAATTTTATCCTTATCGGACAAGAGTGCTGGAGTTCCCGACAACCATAGCCGGAATTGATCAGAATTTCTTTCTGAGTTTTCGCTGCTATTTTCGAGCCACCTAGCAAAGGCTTGAGATTTCAAGGACTCGATACTTGCTGTGGGATTGCACGAAATCGCATAGGTTTGGGGCTCCGTTGCAGTGTTTCCGCAGCATATTTTCACAAAGATCCTCATAGCCATCTCGTCGTTACTCTGCTCTTCTGACTAGCTCTTATTTTTCGGGAACAGGGAAGCACTCTTTCGAGAGTCCTTTAAATACCTTCCCACGCACGCGTATTATACGCCCCTACCGTTCGACTTCGGGGTTATCGTCTACTATATCCACGCCCCCTCGATAACCGAGCCCTCCCAGCTAGCTATATATATGCTCAGGAGCGCGATTATAAAGGGTGTGATCCTGCATATCACAAACGTATAATCTGGGCGTCAGGAAGCAAGCGGCAGCTAACAAACAGGTACCAGTACAGCTAGTGGTAGAGTGCTGATGGCTATATACCCCTTTTCCAGGAATACCGAGAGGGGCGTCAGAACATCTCTTGGTTTGTCTGAAGTTCTCGTAACTTTGATTCTAAAGGAGGCAAGAACAAACTCTGTCTTCTCAATACCGTAAGGCAAACTTCGTGCGAGACACACTTAGCTAGCGAAGTTAGCTACGTTCCGAAACGGGCGCAAGGAGAGGGAAATTTTTTAGGAGTGAGACTTAGCGTGCTGTGCGCACATCCGTAGTTTTACAATTGCGCTCCTCTTCCCTAGTCCCGAAGACAGCTTTTTGCGGAGAAACACTCTTGTTTTCACCCATTTTACTAGCCTAGTTCCTGGGCCTGCCGCATCTCCGGCAAATAGCTACATTTTCCGGTGGCTTGTAAGGGCCATCCACTACCGCGCTTCCACATCCGTCGGCCTGCAACTTCCATAGCTATACTTCCGCTTCCATTGGCCTTAGGCGGAGAAAGGTCGTTGCGGGGCTGGGCCGTTTTAGCTACCATTACCTCTGATGTGGGGGAGGAAGGAAAGGCAACGCGTACGTAGCTGCGCATGGGCAACAACGTTATGGCCGGCCAAACGTCATATCTAATGATTGGCGAGCGGGAGTGAGCCAACCCAGTCGTTCTTTCGAGCGGATTTGACCGCATACGTCGTGTAAGTGCGCATGCGCGGCTTCATTACGCGCTTCTTTTTATCCGAAGTCATTTCGAAATTTTTACACATCTTCACACACACCCCGGAGGGAGGTCGGACATGCGCATGGATTGCGTCATTGTAAATGACACTTTATGTTGACACAGCAATTTCTTTCCCGTAAAGAATGTATGGGGAGATAAAAGAGCGTGCTGTAGCAAAACCAAGCGGGATTCGGAGAGGATTTGCAACTGACTCGATGTAATATGTGATAAAGATACTTAAAATCCTATTATCCCCAGCGATCCCCTACCGCTCGGCAAGATATAGTGAAGAATACAAATAACTCTGTCACACTCACAGCGTGAGCCCTAGAGCTAAGCTAAATGCACAGTACCTTACTTCGATCCTTTTTACAACTCTCCAAGCGAATGCTCCGTCTGTTTTGTCAAAAAACTAAGCATAGGTCGAGGAAGTCGTCGAAGGTCGTGCATTCCTCAACGCGCTAATTAAAATTCTTGTACTATTCACGTGACCGTGTCCGACCTCCTCTGCGCGCACACACACCCCAGAGGAGGTCGGACATGCGCATGGATTGCGTCATTGTAAATGACATTTGAAGGGGTCAGAGTCAGAGTGGGCCAACCCTCAATATACAACTCTTGCCGTTTTACCTTCAAATATGTTCTAAATGTCCTTATAGAACAAAAACCGGCAAGAGTTGTATATTGAGGGTTGGCCCACTCTGGACCCCTTCATTTATGCTGACACAACAATTTATTTCCCGTAATGAATGTATGGGGAGATAAAAGAGCGTGCTTTAGCAAAACCAAGCGGGATTCGGAGAGGATTTGCAACTGACTCATGTAATATACAGAAAATCCTATTATCCCCAGCGATCCCCTACCGCTCGCCAAGATATAGTGAAGAATACTAACTAGAAGGATGTTGAACATTGTTGGCGAGCGGGAGCGACCCAACTTGGGATTTGTCCGCGATGTTCTGGCTGCATAACGTGCCGTCAGCGCAGAGCTTAAACAAGACAGAGCTACATGTACCTGTCGCCGTTACATGTGTATGCCAGAACGGTGAGCAGGTGAGCAGAACGGTCCTACCTTACGCTTACAGCTCGTCTGTCGTGGTCCACCAGGCAGCTGGCATGGCAGTAGGCTAGGCAGCGATCGATGGGGCTGACCGACAACGCGGCGTGGGTTAGCTGGTCCACCAGGCAGCTGGCATGCAACAGAGCAATCCTAGCGTTTTTGCAGCTTGGAACCATGAAGATTGGGAAGAGGTACAGCCTCGGTCAGTCACCGAAGGTTGCAGAGCATGCCGTCGAATGGAGGAGAGTTCTCACGCTGGCTAGACCGATCGGCGCATATCGCGAGGCACTGTGTGAAATTGTGTAAAAATGTGGAAATAACGAAACGCGTACAAAGCCGCGCATGCGCGCTTACACGACCTACGACGGTCGGTCGTATATAGAAAATTCCGCTCGAACGAAAGACTAGGTTGGCTCGCTCCCGCTCGCCAATAACTCTGTCACACACACAGCGTGAGCCCTAGAGCCAAGCTAAATGCACAGTACCTTACTTTGATCCTTTTTACAACAACTCTCCGTGTGGTTTCAAGCGAATGCTTCCTCTGTTTTGTCAAAAAACTAAGAATAGGTCGAGCAAGTCGTCGAAGGTCGTGCATTCCTCAACGCGCTAATTGAAATTCTTGTACTATTCACGTGACCGTGTCCGACCTCTCCTCTGCACACACCCCGCCTCGCGATATGCGCCGATCCATCTATAGCCAGCGAGGGAACTCTCCTCCATTTGACGGCCTGCGCTGCAATCTTCGGTGACTGACCGAGGCTGTACCTCTTCCCGATCCTGGAAATAAGCCAGGATTGCTCGTGCAGATACTGCTGCATGCCAGCTGCCTGGTGGACCACGACTGACGAGCTGAAAGCATAAAGTAAGTACCGTTCTGCTCACCTGCTCACCGTTCTGGACCACCGAACAGGTAGATCTGTCTTGCTTCACGAAAGGAAAGCTGTGCGCTGACGGCACGTTATGCAGCTCCAACATCGCGGGCAAATCCCAAGTTGGGTCGCTCCCGGCCGCTCGCCAACAATGTTCAACATTTCCACTAGTATTCATGATTGTAGCGTAAAAATGCGCGCGCCACATGTCGCTAGATGTAGCTATAGGGCTATATTTCGTGCCGTCATCTTGTCAGCAAAAGCCTTGTTAGTCCTAGGGTTGGTAGGGACATATATATACAATAAGTTAAAGTCTGTGTAGTGTTTTTGAAATAGTGTAAAAATGTCTGTTGTAAAAAAGCTACTCAGGGGATATAGCTAATTCTAATTATATTATCGCTTATCCATGGTTCTGAGCATAGCTAACATCTGTCAGGACTTCCCACTGCTCACCACCTAGCTAACTGTGCAATGGCGCATTCCTATTTATTGTAGACGGTGAATCTACAGTGGCTCATTAAGGCCATTAACCTATCTTAACCCTTTGGACACCATGGGTATCTCCTTTAATAGCATAAACTGCTATATAATATACTAGTGGAAATGTTGAACATTGTTGGCGAGCGGGAGCGACACAACTTGGGACTTGCCCGCGATTTTCGGGCTGCATAACCTTCCGTCAGCGCACAGCTTTCCTTTCGTGAAGCAAGACAGATCTACCTGTCGCTGTTACATGCGTATTGTACATTGGCAGAACGGTGAGCAGGTGAGCAGAACGGTACTTACCTTATGCTTTCAGAGTCATGGTCCACCAGTCAGCTGTCATGCAGCAGTATCTGCACGAGCAATCTTAGCTTATTTCCAAGTTGCACCTTCGAACCATGAAGATTGGGAAGGTACAGCCTCGGTCAGTCACCGAAGGTTGCATCGCATGCCGTCGAATGGAAGAGAATTGTCTGGCTGGCTAGATCGATCGGTACATATCGCGAGGCAGCGTGAGTGAAAATGTGTAAAAATTTGAAAATCACTTCGGATAAAAAGAAGCGTGTAAGAAGCCGTGCATGCGCACTTACACGACATATGAACGATTATAGAAAAATCCGCTTGAACGAACAACGAGGTTGGCTCGCTCCTGCTCGCCAATTAACACCTAGTATTATTTATAGCCATTATAAATTCTTATGGACTTATGGATATATGTATAATTATATGCCCGTAGCTTGCTAAGGGTTAACTAATTTTCCCACAACTAACTTTGTAGGATTGCTAGATACACATGACTTGGTTTGAGCCCAATATCTATAATTATACCAACACTAAGGCTCCCCTAGCTTCCCGAATTCTTGCTGAATAGTAAATTAATTTTTACTTCCGCAATGTATATTAATAACTGGTGCAGATAGCTGAGGGCATATCTACAGTGGCCGACAAGTGCCGTCCTTCCAATTTCCATTTCGTGCTTCAATTATCCAAATTCACGTCCCATTTTCCATGTTGTACTTCCATTTTACATATTCTACTCCTTATTTTACGCTTCCATTTCACACTTCCCGGTTCTCGGTTTTCCCAACCTTCTAGATATTGACCAGCGCAGCGCAGACTGCTGTTCTATTTCTCGGCTTCATATTACATGCCAACACGTCGGATGTCCGACCGCTGGACGTGACCTAGCTACACTGGTGTCGCTACCCAGACCTCCGTGTAAGGGTCTGGCCGCACGCTCTAGTCGCCGCACCCCTTCCGGACGCCCCGGATCGGTAAAAATGTCAACATGAAGGTTAGCGGCGCAATCAGGCCGGCAGTATTCCCAGCCGCACCAGCAACCCCAAGGCTCGGCGCATGTGTTATTCTGTGTGCGTCCATTATCCACGATCCTCTGATGAGCCATAGCATCATCTGATAGTGGGCGAGCGTGATGGCGAACATGTTAATTTGGAAAGTGGAGGTATATACAAAATGGTAAATGGGAGGTGAATTTGAAAAATGGAAACACGTAATAGAAATTGGAAGGATGGCACTTGTCGGCCATCGTACATAACACATGCCTTGCTACACACACTCAGTTCTTGGTCCCAAAAAATGATAGAGATGGCTGTAGGTCTTCTTGCGCCGTGATGACCGGGCCCCTTACAGTTCGATCACCTAAGTTGTGAATAGAGAAAAGGAGACACAAAACCACATTATACCCATATTTATAGATAATGGCAACTTCTTCCAGTCAAGAGCAAGATGTCCAGGGTGAAGTACTGAAGAAAGGCAAGCCACGAGAGCAAAAGGCAAGCATCATTATGGCTGATATTTAGCTATATCTGAGCATCAGAGCTCATCTCCCTGTTTGGGAGGTGGTTGAGTCGTTTTTTGGAGAGAAAGTCTGCCACACTTTTCAAATGCACAGAACAGCATTAGGCACTCAACATCAACCTTTTAAAGTGTGTAGCAACCCTGTAGCACAGTGTTTGTATGCAATGTAGGAGGATGCTGAGAAGCTGTTGGAGTCAAAGAAGCAAGCAGATGATGGGCAAAGCGGTGGTCAGTTTGTTCTTAAATGTGCTAAGGTACTTATAGTCCTTAGCTCCACCAATGAGATTTATCTTGGGCTCTTTTAAAATATTTCTTGCAGGGAACCAGGGATTATGACCCATTCCAGATGGCCATTCGAGAAGGGGTGTTTTCAGTCATCATCTCATGTTTTAAGAGACATGGAGCAGTTTCCATTAGTACGCCTGTCTTTGAGCTAAAGGCTAGTCCATATATAGCTACGTTCCAATTTCCCTTACTGTTGTGAAATTTTTTCATAGTCCTAAAGTGAAAGTGTTCTGCTTTTCCACTCACAGGAGACTCTTCTGGGAAAGTATGGAGAAGACCAAAAGTTGATCTATGACCTGGCTGACCAGGGAGGGGAGCTGCTCTCTCTCAGATATGACCTCACGGTATCCTAATGTTTCCAAGATAATTCGATAGTTTTATAGGGAGGGACCAGGAATGGAAGGTCAGGTTGAACGGACATGAGCTAATTTCTAAAACTTAATTTAAGAGGGGAGCATAACCATTATTTCGAAGTGATATTTAAAATGGATGGTGTTTCCTTGGCATTTGAATGCACATTTTGACGGCTTTTTATGGACACTCAGCATCCATGTGAGAATCAACTTTGTTTGTGGGTGTTTCTGAAACCCAAGTTTTGATATGCTTACACTTTTTACTACAGGAAAAAAGTTTAATGAGTATGTAAAGCTTTCAACTATTGGTTGTTACTATTTTCATGGATCTTAATAATAGGCTGGCACGAAATAATTTGGGCAAGTTGAATTAACCATCGGTGCGCATGCGCAGCGAGGGTTACGGTAGTTGTGTGTGTCTGTCAGTCAGCCAGTCCGTTCCACGACATCTAACTTCACGAGCCATCAATCGCTCCAAAAACATGCGCAACAAGGCGATACCAAAAGGCTCACCGCTACACTGGTTTTATTATAAATTTGGCGATTTTTATGCGTTCGAGAGTTATGGCGTGAAACGAGGGGTACGAAACGGGCCGTTAGGACATACGAGATTTCTAAAAGCCCGTGAATTCCAACTGATTTCCACCCGATTTTCCAGTGATTTCTAGTTTTCTAAGTTGATTTCTCGGTCTCTCGAGGGTTCTATAACTGTACACTCCCAAAAGAGGAGTTCCCTTTACTGTCACGAACAGTAGTCATGCGCCAGAGGCCCATAATACTGTCGCCGGCGGCCGGCCTGAGCGAGTGACTCGCGTGCGCGCGCGCCGCAGCAGGGTCGGCCTTGTAGTATACTATAGTGAACGGAGCTATACGGAAATGAGAAAAAGACGGTGGCCGTAGTCTCTCCAAGGTCTCAACGCGCGACATACTAATAGCCCAGCCCATCAATTAGCGGTATTGCACAAGTGTAGTTCGCCGAGGGTTTGCACTTCAGTGCTTTTTCATATTATTGTACTTTTATTTGCTGTGGATCTTTGAGGCCTCAACTAGTGTATGTGAAATAGGTACCATTTGCCCGCTATGTGGCAATGAATAAGATCAAGACAATTAAACGCTACCACATTGATAGAGTCTATAGACGAGACCAGCCGAGAATGACTCTTGGTCGCTACAGAGAGTTCTACCAATGTGTAAGTTAGCAGCAGCAGTAGTTCATACAGTGGGAGGATTAATATTGTGTGGCAGGCGTTAAGCTGAGTCTAGCCCAGCAGCAGTTGAGTAGCTTATATTAAATAGTGTATTAAGCCTTTCAACTTGCCACGTTTCAGTACCAGCAAGCACATGTGCAACATTCAACGGTAGGTTCGTAGACAAAACATGCAGAGTCCTAACACGGCTCACTTGAGCCTGGCTTTCTCCATGATGGATGATACCTTCAAGCTCAGCTGGATTAGCTATACATGTATATACTGTGTATGGTTTGGGTTTGAGCTCAATGGCAGTTTTGGGAATGGTACAGGTTAAATTTTATGTGATCCACACAAAGAGCTTTAACTTTCTGCTCCTTAGCTAGTAGTCTATACAGTATTCGTAGTCTAAATAGTCTAAATCTACATTAAAACCCATGAGAGCACACCAGTTTATGGCATACCTCATGTTCCAGCAAGTGCCAAGACTTTTTAAGCTGTGGCTGCTGCGGAGCACGTTTGGTGGCAACACTGTCCTCGAAAAACAGCTACGTAGGGTTACCACTGGTAGTGAATACACAATGATGACCAAGTGTTTGGCAGTAGGGTGGACTAATTGAGCCATTAGGGAGATATATTATTGCCTTTGTGTGCGAGACTTTTTTGTTAAACCATTGTCATGAGGAAATTTACCACACCAACCAACTTGACCCTACGTAAAAATAATCCTGGTAATGAATGGGTTGATATATTTTGGTGTCAGGATTTTGACATAGCTGGTGAATATGATCCAATGATACCCGATGCCGAGTGTGTGAGGATAGTATATGAAATCCTTTCTCAGCTGGATCTTGGGAGTTTCATTATTAAGGTATAGCTATACAGGTGTATCAGTTCTTAGATGAATGGTAGCTACTGGTGTCTCTGCAATTTTTCGAGTGATTATACTGCAGGTGAACCATCGAAATGTGCTGGATGGGATGTTTGAAGCCTGTGGAGTACCTCCAGAGAAGTTTAGGTCAATCTGCTCTTCAGTTGACAAACTGGATAAGGTACGTATAATTATTATGTATTAATTTTGCATAACGGGTGGAGCACCTTGTGCACACTTGAACCACAAAAAAACGTTGATGCAGTGTATAGCGTGTGTAAGGTATAATAGTAGCAATATACAACTTATATAGTGTATTATGTAGCCAGTTTGGGAGTGGCTTTAAAAGCCCGTCTGATAAATGTGGTGTGTGTGTGTGTGTTTGTATATGGAAGAAAAAGAAAGGAGAGTGCTAGGGATTGAGTGGCTTTTGTCCGCGGTACACAAGTGCATCGGGTTTTTGAATGCCTATGCACAGCGTCCTGCTCTCCCGCCCAACTATAGCAACTAAGTGTCAGGTTATTGTATATAGTCTTGTTTCACAACATTGTTAAACCTCGGCGTGCATGCGCAGCGAGGGTTGCAGTAGTCGTTCTGTCTGTCTGTCTGTCTGTCTGTGTGTGTATGTGTGTCGACGCTTACTGGATCAACTGCTAAGAACGGCAGGAACTTCTGCGAAGATTGCGCGCGCACTTAAACCACTCAGCCACACCCACTAATTACAACCCTATTAAACGCGTGCGCTAAAACATCACCATACACGAAATACTGGGAGTACCGCTCTAAACTATCGCGCGTGCGCTTGTTCATTCTGCAACGCAATGAACCTTTCCCACCTTTTGCAACGGTCTTTCATCTGCACCTCTGCACATCAATTGGATAAAAATGCCCGCTCGCGGGAAACTTTCGCCGCTTTAATATATCTGGAAGGAAGCAACGATGTCTCTTTTTCAGCTTGGGCAGATTATATTTGGTGGGACACCACGAATCATTGCCTATCTTCGACAACATAACTTGCTGGCAACGACAATGGATTGCACAAGGTAATAGAGACAGTTACAGCATGTAAGTCACGAAGAAATGAGATATTGCAATGCAAGTAGGTGTCCAAATACTCCGATGATTGAGCGGCCACTGGAAGATGTGTCCGACGGGGTTAGCTGGTATTGCCCACAATGCTATACAAGAAAGAGCATCAGAAAAGCTTTAGGTTGTCAGAGTAAAAGAAGGTATATAGTATGCATGCACAGGAAGTTTACCTACATCCGTACTGCCTTGTTGTGACAAGATTAGACAAGATACACATACCTGCCTTGGGTCATACGTGCTTCCAACCACCGCGTGGAGTGCTGGTAACTGAATTATTGCGGGAGCGGCTGGGCATGCTGTTTGTTTTGTATTGTGGTTTGGAATAATATTGTGAGAGTGCAATAATTTCTGCGTGTTTTACGCACACCACGGCATGTGTAGTGTCAGACAGAGCCTGACACATAAATAGATATAGCAATAAAGACATGTATGGAAAATCCGCCTTGAAACGACTTGGTTGTGTACGTCATGGGAAGGCATGCATGAAGGTATTAGACCATGTGATGCCAAGAGAAAAAAGATGCGGAGCTCTGGCATGTCTGTGTTGAATAGGCATGACCTGCCAAAGGCCAGCAGGAGATACTGCCAATGGTGTGTGTGTGTGTGTGTGCCTTGCAGACGGAGTGGGAGGAGGTGAAGAAGGAGATGGTGGAAGGAAAGGGACTAGAGGAAGCAGTGGCAGACAAAATTGGGGAATACGTCAAACTCAGTGGTCACTTTGAGCTGCTGGAAAAGCTAATGTCAGACATGGGGCTGACAGCTGTTGCCAGTGCAAGGGCTGGTCTTGAGGACATGAAGTTACTGCTCCATTACTGTGAGCTCTTTGGAGTGTTAGATAAGGTATGCAACACAATTTTGATTGTCTGCTCCATTCACATACGGAGGACTTCGCAAGGGACAGCATGCGGTCCTATTGTTCGTGCAGATTTCCCAATGTCAAAGGAACTTTGTTACACTAGGATACCGTTGTGTGTTGTCCTCTTGCTATAGCTCCCAACGCTAGGATGCCAGATGGGAAACTGACGGCTATTTCTGTCTCAGAATGGCGCACACTGTGTTAGTATGGTCAATAATAATTATGGGCTATACTCAGTTTTTATGTCATAGACATTATGCTTACCAGGCCCTCCCTTTTACAGAGGGTTATCAAATTAGGCTACATGAACAAGCGCCATACTATTGGTATTGACTTGCTGTAGTTAAATGTATGCTGGGTGTTATACAGGTCAGCTTTGATCTGAGTCTGGCTAGAGGACTCGACTACTACACTGGAGTCATCTACGAAGCAATTTTGACAGGTTCTGACTCAGGTTTATGGCTGTGTGTAATCGACGCGGTGCATAAAGTATTGTTTTCAGCACAGGTGGCCTGTACAAAATTTGCTATTATTATGACTTGTCAGTGTTGAGTCTCACCAAACAATAATTGTGGAGGATGTATGGAATTGTCTACCTACAATTGTAAAGGACAATTAATATGAAAATGTCTACCCTAAGCCACATTCACCGGCATAATAGAGCACTCTATGAGCAATGGGGCAGTTCTTACTATGAAAATAGAGCACTGAAGAATACCGATGCATGGTATAGTACATCAATCAACATTAAGCATATCAAATTAAATTTCTCAGTGGTATGATTGTTTGGAAAATTATCTTCCTGTGCAGGTGATGCTACAATGAAAGATGGAGAGGTTCCTGCAGTTGGTTCTGTAGCTGGAGGTGGTCGGTGAGTACTTGGTGTGTTTGTTCATGCCGTAGTAAGCATGGTATGAACTTCCAATGCTCAAACATGGCATATGCCAATGTAAAGTGTAAAGATTGATAGTTGGAGATGATAATAACAGAAGGCTTAAAATTGAGGCTATGGAAGAGCTACTGATGGTTTATAGCCAGAAGAAATTGAGCTCTTACCTATGTGAGAGAAGTTGTCGCTTGTAGCTACCACTGTAAATATATGCACATCCGATGCCAATCGCAAAAAATTCCGCAGATTACAAATGCCTTACGGAGGGGTTTGACATTCGCAAAACATTGATTAGGGTAGGGTTTAGCATGCATACTTTGTGTGTCAGCTGCAGCACATGGTTTTCAATTAACAAGGGATAGCACTTCCACAGAGGAATGTAGATGCATTTGTGGTCTCATGGCCTCATTTCTTTGTGCATGACTGTTCCTTGCTTCCCTTTCCTCTGTCCTCTGATCAGGTACGATGGACTGGTGGGTATGTTTGATCCCAAAGGCCAACACGTTCCATGTGTGGGAGTTAGCATTGGTATTGAGAGGGTCTTTTCAATTTTGGAGAGTAGGGCCAAAGAAGCTGGAGGCAAGGGCATCCGTACCGTTGAAACCCAGGTATATATAATATATATACATCCTTGCATACATACTGTGATCCTTCATCCACCTGTTCCTGTTTAAAAAAGCAGTTTAGCGTAAATTGCCACAAGGGAAGACTTAAACATAGTATTGGTCATCAAACATATTTTGCGGCTCAAGCATGTGGGAACTCTTTAGGACACAGATATACTGGGTGAAAATTTGTAATGATTATGGAATTTAGGGGAAGCTATATATTGGCATTTAGCGATTATTATACCAATTCACTAACATTCATTAAAATTAGTATATATCCATCATTAGAAGTTACATTATATTGTGTGATGCAGGTAATGGTTGCTTCAGGGCAGAAGAACCTCTTAGAGCAGAGAATGAAGGTCTGCACGCTGCTGTGGAATGCCGGGATAAAGGTGTGTGTTGCTGGATTCGAGTGGAAAAAACTTTAATGCATGTTCACTTTAAGAATATTCATTGGCTCACTTTATTTGGTTGAGTAAATTTTACAATAATGAATCAGCACGAATCCATCTTCATAAGTGTCAATTTTAATGAGGATCCACCCTATGAAACCAGAGACAATGTGGGTATTTGGTGTTGCTTTTGTGTGCTGCAGACTGAGATGCTGTACAAGAGGAACCCGAAACTGCTCAATCAGTTCCAGTACAGCGAGCGAGAGGGTGTACCCCTCCTTGTTATTGTGGGGGAGGAAGAGACAGTGAAAGGTGGTGTCAAGATTAGGGACACTCACACCAGAGAAGAGGTAAATATGTAGTATTATGACTTCTCACATTATTCGGTTTTTCAAAAGGGTAATGTTTGTCAAAACAGAATTTGTAGTGTCTAATTTTACAAGTGGAAAAATCATTTCTTAAAAATGAAGGGATATAGGGATGACTTGAAGCACCAAAAAGTAAGAAACAAGGGGTCACAGCTAAGACACACAACGCTACATGACACCATCCCTATCTATATCTTTGGTTGATATCATTTTGCATATGAGGACAAAGATATTGGGATGGTGTCATGCAACTCTGCTGTGTAGCTAATGACCCCTTGTTTCTTCCCTTTTGGTGCTTCAAGCCATCCCTTCATTTTGAAGAATGATTTTTCCACTTGTTTCTTATGAAAAGCTCTGACAAACAATGGGAAGTATTGAAACGCAGAGGCTGTATTTTTATTGGAAATGCATGCGGCTCTCGCGAAGTTTCTCCCCACGCAAATCAACAACACATCGCTGTCCAGCCTGTCCAAAAAAGCAAGCTCCGTGTGACTACAGGAAGAAAGAAGGGGCCATATCGAGGCCACACGACGCTGCTGCGCACGCGTGTGCGAGCGCGCGCATAAGGAAATGCCCCCTGAAACAGCTGGATTGCTGAGTCAGCAGCAAATGGCGTCATTATCTGGAAGAGCTCCACGATCTGCTATAGTGACTAGTCTGGTACCCAGACCCTTCACAAAATAATATGCGCACGCGTAAACGCATGTGCGCGAGGGACGGAGATAAGGGTCTGGTAAATAACTATGCCTCTCCACGGGCCAAGGCTGGAATGTTGGAAAAGGTGTTGGTATGCAATTATTACTGACCACACAGGGTCCTGATAGCGCTGCACGCGTGTCCGTCAGGGTGTGCGGGGTAATGGAACGTCACGCTTTATAGTAATGGAGCTAGAGCAAGTGATCGACAAGGCTGTTGCTTTAAGCTATGCGCTGACGGCACGTTATGCAGCCAGAACATCGCTGGCAAATCCCAAGTTCGGTCGCTCCCGCTCGCCAACAATGTTCAACATTTCCACTAGTGATATTCATCACTGTTGGGTATAACCGCAACCACTCGAGAGAAGTGGTTGCTGAAATTCCTTGGCCCGTGGAGAGGCATAGTTATTTACCAGACTCTTCTCTCCCTCCCTCACACATGCGTTTACGCGTGCGCATATATTTTATGAACGGTCTGAGCACCAGACTACTTTTGCGACGTGCGACATGATCATAACATCGGACGTTTTTATCTACCGAAGGACGCCCTGCAAATCTCCGTTCACGAAGCTTTCTGAAATATAACAACATCCAGTGAGTAAAAGCGGAGTTCAAGCCCTCCAACGAGGAGTCGCCTTCACCTATAGTATTTCCGCTTACTCTGTGTAGTATTGCAGCTGCCTCGGCGATCTAAAATCTGACCCGTCTAGCTGCACATAGCTACGCACCAAACTGACCCGCGTTTGGACTTCCTCGTTCCTTTGGAAGCTATGGGCGTAAGTGTTAACCCTGAGCCAGCCACAGGCACATATATCCCCTGAGCCTCCATAAGTGCTTAACAATTTATATAGGGCTATAACACTATTAGATCCGGGAATAACTAATAAATGATATTCTATTTTACGCTATGGAGGCCTATCTGATTATACATGGTGTCCGACCTTTGATGTGCTACTCTAGCGGGTTTACAGAAGTGGATGAAGATGATGACATGAAATTTGTGAGATCGCATATGAGCGAATTCTCGCGTGGAGAACTGAGGGCATGTATGAAGTCTGGGTACATGTCTCAACAACTTGGTAATGAGGTAGAAAGGCAAGGCAAGGCAAACAAGTCGACTACATCAACTATGATAGATACGGACCTCCTGTAGACTATTGCTATATAGTGTGTTTTGAAGGCCTAAGGAGTCCTCACTGAGTGTTTAGACAATTTGTACGCGGAACACGTGAGATTTTACCCGTGCCATCCATATTATATGGAGTGTCTACCAATGCTCTAATACAAAAGTGTCCAAGTGTGCTTTGCAGTAGCAGTTAGTTTTGAAGCTTCCAAGAGAAGATACCCTTCTTCAGCACACCCTCCTTCTTTCTCTACCTGCAGGATTTTGTTGAGATGGCTGCACTTGTTCCAGAACTGAACAAAAGACTAGCTGAGTGTCAGCATTCAGAAAGGGTGTAGAAAGATGAAGAAACTGTTGGCGAGAGAGATACTGTAAAAAAATTAATCAGCATTAGCTATGTGTAGTTTTTCAGAAATTTGCAAAGAAGCATACACATGTTTAGATAATTATGGTTGTAGTAAATTTGAAGATGGTGTATATTATAGCCTTTTACCAGCAATGGATGAGTTCCTGAGTCGCCATGTCTCACGTATATCAAATAATTTGAAGGTAAATCCTTCACCACATGTACACCAATGGAAAAGCACTAAGGTGCAAACTCTCGGCGCAGAAACATGTTCCTGCAGCGTCTCAAGAGGCAATATAACAGCTACTTCACCCACACTTGGGAATTTGCTAAAAATGGAAGGAAGATGGCTATAGACATAAAAAAAAGTGGTGTAAAAAAGATATGCCAATAAGAACCGAACTCGCAGTATCCGTTGGCAGTGGACTTGTCAAAGTACGGTGGCCGAGAGGGGTCACCGTGTCAAATTGTGCTATATACCGCAGACTGCAATGGAAGTGGAATTATATACGACGCGCAATTGGAAATGAACGGCAACCTTCCAACGAGACTATAAGTCGTAGCCACACACCCTGCGCGCTGGCCAGCGCAATCAGGGCCAACGCTATGCCTTATACGCAAAGGTTCGCTCGTACCCAGGCCGTTTTTAAAAAAAGGCCAAGGGTATATAAGAGGCTCCAGTACGCGGAACCACACCTTCTCCGAGCGCTAGGTTCCCGCGCGGGTGCTACGAGGGGAAACTGCAACGGAAGTCAGAAGGTGGAAATACGCAACTGCAATGGAAGCAGTAAAAAGCCTGCATTCGTGGTAGAAAAACCCGGAGGAAAAACCTAACCGGCGAGCGGGGCGTCACGCGTCTCTCACGTTTAACACTCGGCGCGCATGCGCAGCGAGGGTACGGTACTTGGGTCTGTCTGTTACTCGTCATCTCACTTCTCGAGTGTTCGTTCGTCTCACAAAGGATACCACCTACTGAACGGGCAATGAAGGTCAAATATTTCGAACGGGTTTCTCTGAAAACGCTCCGTTGCAAAGCTAGAGCGGGAAAAAGCCAATATGCAAATACACAACGGACGGGATGGCGTACTACCGCATGATCGATCCGCGTGCTCTGCGTACCTCGGAGGCACCAGAAGATGCAACGCAGGGCATGTATCGCCTCTCGCATGCTATCTAGTAGTGTAGTTATCCCGCGTCAGACTCTGCGCGAGCTGGCAAGAGACCACGAGTAACAGCTAAAACTAAACCCAGCCCATCAATTAGTGGTATGGCTCATGCGTTTACTTACGCGCGAAAGTCACAGTGCGCTGAGGGTTTGCACTTCAGTGCTTTTCATTTTTTTAGCAGGGCAAGGAGTTTTTACTCTCCAATTTACCCTAGCTCTGACAACTTTTGGCATAGCGGACGACCATGTGAGAAAATATTTCTAGAAGAGCTTCTCTTACAGATTAATTCTGTTTTGTTGCATCGCGCTTCAGAAACCGGCGACGCCCGAGACCGCTGACTGGCAAGGCACCGTTCTAGCTGGAGACAGCGTCTTGCTTCGGAGAGAGCAAAGGAGAGAGAGACGCGCCTTAGCTCCTGTCGCAATGTCGGACGCGGGGGAGGGTATGTCGTGAAGCACCATAATCTCAAGTTCGTGACACGCGCCTCCAACAGATGAGAGTAGCTGACCGCCAGAGACAAGCGCTAGAAACTCTGTCAGAAAGAAACACCCCCCTCTCGAGCGCGGCTAAATATTTATCATTGGATCATGTACTTACAAACATGTTCGCCACATGCTCAACCGTTGCTGGTTAGCACTACATACCAGGTCAATTGGTTTTGGACAACTTTCTAAACCAGGCTTATAACGCAAATTTTTGCATCCACCCTGTCCCAGTTAGATCGCTCCCGCTCGCCAACAATACACTCCGAGCGGGAGCGAACCAACCTAGTCGTTGCAGCGGGCCCATTTTCCAATTATAGCCTATCCTCTTTTCATACTCTGTCAGTCACGAATTCGGCTTCTGCGCCAGATCTGCGTTTTTCAGCAACTCCCTCTGCACGCATGCGTATTTCTGCCCAAATCGTTTCATCCCGCGCACGCGCGCTGGGGTGATCTTTCTTTCTGCCGTTTTACAGACCTACGAAAAGCCTCTGTGCCTTCCTTTCCTCCTGCTCAGACATTTATGACCTTGTTGCTTCTTATTACTGAACTGAGCATTACGTTTTCACGTTGACCTTTGCACCCGGTCACGCCCGTTTTTTCTATAGCGTACCGAAGCAGGCAAAGAAAGCCACTGCGCATAATGGAAACGGACCGTTCGCTCCTGGGTGAGTCGCGCACGAGTTTTCTCTCCCATAGAGAATGTGTATTGAGGAGGAATATGAATATACTAATGAGTTTGGAAAACAAGGTAGGAAAAATCCGCCCTAAATTCACCATAAATCACCAGCGTTTTTGCTGTGCCATTGAAAAAAATATCTGAAACATACGCCCACGCACAATCGTTGCTAATCTCAAAATCACATTCCTTTTTTATCGCTCTTGCGTTGGATCGCTTATGCGTTCCAACAGGGCACGCCGCTTTCAGCGTTGGTCTCTAGCGCCGGCTGTGAACTCTGCCCCCTCAGGGCCTACCTGATAAAGCGGAAGCGGTAGCGCAAACGCTACAAGAGAGATGAGGGACGACACGGAGAGGAGATATTAGCTAGCTACCTAGCTGGGATTAACGTCCGTTAGTTTTTTTAAAAGTGTTGACCTTGAAAAGCATCGCAGAGAGATATCCTTGATGCCTGAAGGAATGAAGGATGTACACGTTTTGCCACTGATCTTGCTGTTATGCAGTTCAGATCTACTAACTGCTAGCAAACAAAGGCAAGTCATAATAATAGTCAAACACAAATCATCAACTGCACTGACCAAATTTTCACAGTAGTGTGTGTACCAGACAAGTAGCGACAGTGCAGACCTACATGTATTATGTTCAAAGGAGCTACTCGTCTTCATACCACTGTGGTATTTTATGGTGGAGCACATGCTACCGGTAATAAGTTTTCTAACATTAACTCCAATACAAATATTGCTGTGAGAATGGTAGCTAGCTATACACTTGAAATTTACACAATGAGCTTTGTATAGTAAAGCTATTCTCTGTCAATTTAATTCCAGCATTCACTACAATTCACACCTTCAATATGCCTCACATCGTGTGTACCATGTCCAAAGTGGTTGCTGCAGTGGATATCACAGTGCTGGAGGAGAGTGTGTCTGTATGTTATTATTATTTCCCTAAAGTAATCTTCAAGTTTCTCAGACATCACTTTCAGTAACATGTCCCTGGGCCTCATAAACTAGAGATCAGATGGTTACCACCTCCACAGCTTGATGTAACTTAATATGTTGTATAATGTCAAGAGAAAACCTACAATATTCAACCTTTGGCTTATATATAATTGGCGAGCGGAAGCGAGCTAACCTAGTGGTCCGAACGGCGCGATTTTTCTATATATATATATATATATAATATATATATGTCACCGTACGTCGTCCAACTGCGCATGCTCCAGCATTACGCGCTTCTTTTTATCCGAAAGGGATTTCAACATTTTCATAATGCTGAGCGGAATCAGGGGAAACGCAACACCTCCGAACCTATCGAGTATTGCTGCACAGTCCAGCGAGAGATTTTTCTACATTGCCACTTGTTCCCTATTCCTGCAAGACCAATCAGATTGCCGGATTATGCCTGATTCGCGCTGTCGTCTGACTGTTTTTGACTCGACTCGAATTGTCTACTGCGCTCGGGTCGTTTCGGCCTACTTGGTCCTGTGCAATGTATCTCACTGTTTTGTGCACACACAAGAGTGACTCATACGATTAGACCCCAATTGTAAGCGCGCTTCCGCTCGCCAAAAATGCCATGCATTCGCCTACTAGTAATTATGGTCAGGGAGTTAGACTCATTAATAGCATACACCTGCTGTGTAGCTGCAAACAGCATCTGGACCGTCAAGAATATCATGCGCTACACAAACAACCCTAGAAATAGGTATGTGTGTGATGTTTTTTTGCTGAATGTAGTCGCTAAACTCAGGACATGTTGAAAATGTAGACGCATGGAGTTGTGTAATCATTCCACCAACATTCAAAACATCTTTGTACCAACGCTAGAGATTGACTTATGAACAATTTTACGCATATTCATTTGCTCTGAGGGTCTCAAAGTTAGTTTTACGATGTTGTATATTCTAGCTCCTGCAGATGCACCAGTAAATGTGATAGTTGAGATCTTAAACTCCACTGCCATATACATCCAATGGGACCCCCCTCTTGCTCCCAATGGTATCATCATCCTTTACACGGTCTACATCAATGGCAGCCTTCTCCTCAATGTCAATGCTACAAGTGGGACTCAAAACATATCCCTTGATGGTTTCTCTCCCTACCAAATAGTGAATGTAAGTCTTTCAGCCAGTACTGAAGTTGGAGAAGGGCCTTTGACAAATACACAAAGTGTCACCACTCATGAATCAGGTATATATAGTAGCTACTTTCCTTCACATCTACTTTCACAACAACATAATATGCTTCTTACTGCAGTTCCTGGTCCCGTAAGGAATCTGAAAGTAGTTGCACCGACCGCTAAGAGTCTCCACATATCATGGAACCCGCCACGATACCCAAATGGAGCCCTTACTGGATACATAGTCTTGGTTACAAGCACCACAGAAATCATCTCCAGAATCATAGCTGTTCATGAAACAATAATTATAGAAAGCGGAATTCGTAAGTTAATGCATTTTGATAAAGGTTTCTCAGGTCAAGCACTCAAGATCAGAACATTGTCTTTTAGAACTCACATGGTTGTTTTCCTTGAAGCATTTTCATGAATAGTGAAAGATACACAACACCATTTCCTTATCAAAACTATACACAATGTTGCTCTGCAGGTTGTCCAAAATCAAAACACAAGGAGCTAAGATACACACCATAGTATTGGTAGGGCAAAATAAGTATATGCAGATAAATCCATGCCCAAACTGTTGTTGAAAAAAGCAGTATATATTGTGCCACTGTTGCATTTCAGGCTTTTCTTGACGACCCTCACATTAGTAGTTTATATCAAGTATTCAGTAACCTTAACTTTTTTCTGTTACTTGATACGTGGAACTTGCACAATGCAGCATGGGTAGCAAAACTGTGTGTTTGCCGGCAGATACACCAGGGTTTATTATGGTTTACAACAATTAGCTATGAGCTCGTTTAGGTCCTTATGTGAGATACAGTATATCAGTGACCGCCTCTACCAGTGTTGGAGCTGGAGACCCAGTTGAAGTAACATTCTACACACAAGAAGGAGGCAAGTAGTTTAGGTTCTTTCCTTTCATGCCCTTTGTTGTTTTTATAGCTCCACAGACAGCTCCCTCAAATTTGACCGGCTCTAGAACCTCTGCCACCACTGCTAGTGTAGAATGGGATTGGATAAGGTGGGAGGACCTGAGAGGGTGGCTGGTGGACTATGAGATTGGGTATGGTAGTGTGATGATGTCTGCCCATCAGCAGTGCCCTGCTAATGACTGCTCCTACACTGAGACCCTGTCTGTGGATAATGAAGGAGAGCATGAATTGACTGGTCTAGATCCGGGACTGCAGTACTGTGTGAGGCTGGCTGGGAGGACCAGTGCTGGGGCTGGGCCTTTCTCACACAAACTCATTCCATGTAAGAAGCTGTATAATATGTTCTTGTGAATTTCCAATTCAACCTTTACAGGGTACGAAAACAGTGTATTCATGGTTGCACTAGAGAGGCCCAACTGCAGAGAATGGATTGTAAGTTTTTTAAATCATGAATTGCTCTAAACACCACAGCATGCAGGCAAAAGACTCAACTGAGATAGTTGCAGACCTTGCCAGAGCTTTTAGCCTTGGAATCAAACTCACCTGTAACTGCACATTTCCCAGCAACTATATTGCAGATATACAACTAACTTGTCAGAATGAGGTCCTTATAGTTACAGGTAAAATAATCGGTACTCAAGAAAAAGAGAGTGCTGGTGTCTTGGATGACTTTGAAATGTGGCTATCGAGCAGGCCAACAATAACGGCCAAGGGTGAAGAGCTTAAACTTGTGCAGAATGAGTCACCTGAAAACCATTTTCCTGGGTATATTATTATTGGAGTAGCAGCTGGTGTTCTAATTGCTCTAGTACTGGCTGTTTTGGTAGCAATAGTAGTGGTGTGGTACAGACAGAGGTAAGTGATATGCTGGGTGGACAAAAAATCTGAGACGATCTTTACTCCACAGAAGCAAGCCATCTACAGTGACAACGCCGCTTGAGTATGAAATACCTGTTATAAGAGGTGAAAACCTGCATGAGGATCCCAAGAATTTCAGCAACCCAAATTATGATGGTGTTTCAAGAAGAGGTGGCATTGAGTTGGTCCACAATGATGTTCAATAGAGGTAGCAGCTAGATGACGACACTATTATGTAATAGGAGACGCCGTGATTTTGTGATTTGCTGAATATATAGCCAGTAACATGATCTTATATAACTATAATATATATTTAAAGGTACACCCTCGGCAAAAAGTGCTCGCGCTGTCACTACGCGCTACACCGCTAAATATTGATGGGCGGGGTCATGCCACGCGCTGACGGCCGCGGTCGGTGGCGACATGAGTTTTTTGCTCTAACGCTTGCTAGCAGCATCAGTGGGTAGCGCTTCGAGATTCGCTGGACTAGATACCTGTCATTCTACTAACTTCGTCTCCTCCGCGTGCATCAAGCGCAGTGATTAATCGCTGCGCATGCGCGTCAAGCCCGCACACGTCGCGCTGAGGTTAGCGTGAGAAACGACTCGATGGAGCTACTAAAAGAGCCCTGTATGGTGAAAATTCGATTTTTGTCTTTGTCAAATGCATTATTTCTGCAGGGTTTGCTTAAACATAAACGAATCTTCTTGCTTTGTCCTGGAAGATACCTATTAACAATGATGGATGCACAGCATAGTACTCTTGCTGTTGAGCAGTTCTGGTCTACTAACCACTGGCCAACAAAGGCAAGGCAGAGAAGTATAAATTCACTGCACTGTGACAAAATCATTTCACTCAGCAGCATGTGCACAACACAGGATCTATGGTTCAGAGCTACTCATTTTACGTGCAAGGTTGCTTCATGACTGTGGTACCTTTGGGTTGAACAGGTGTTAGCTACCGGTAAGAAAACACTACACTTCACAACACCCCTTCCTCATTCTCACGATGCTCTTATCAACATCTACCTCTCACTGCAGTAGTGTTTTAGTGGCCAATAAACTCCCTATCAAAGCCACATACATTACAATGGTAGGTATTATACAACGCCCATCTTTACAATATTATACTAAACACTACCATACTCAAAGATTCATAATACACATAGTGTATCTTGGAAGCATTCGATTGCATTCGATTTTTTGGAGGGATATATAGGCAGTATTTTTGCTTGATTATCAAGCAAAAAGTGTTGGTAGGTAATGCACTCACTGGATGGAAACATTGCCCCTCGTCCTTCTCAGCATCCGCATGCAGGCTAGCGTGGCGAAACTACTCTATGGCACGACACCCCGTCTTCGAGGGGAGTTTTGTTTAGAAGGGCTCGGCGCAGGTGGACAGCGATCCCACATCCTTTCTTCTACGTCTGAGAGATGCTATGCATCAGCTAAAAGCTACCCCAGTTTGTTCTCACCCACTATATACAGGGACCTTTCCGTATGTGCCCACGTGTTCGTCGGCTATGGCAAAGTTCGCTGCCCTCTGCAAGCAATCTACGACGGTTCCAATAGAATTTTCAAGCAAACGGATGAATTCTTCACTCTGGACTTCGGCAGTCGCAATGATATGGTCTCACTCAACTGCCTCAAGCCAGTCTATCTGGAGGCCACTCCAGAGGGCACAGAGCACAGCTCCCCTCACCCACCTCATCATTCTGCATTCCTCACCCACCCCATCAGCACCAGCAGAACCTATATACCAGGGTCACTCGCCCCAGCAGATGGGTACATTTTCCAGAATGACTCATGTCATGAGCTTCGTTCGCTAGCTCACTGGGGGGTGTGATGTGGCAACCTCTCGACCTTTGCCACGTGGTAGAACACGGGCATAAAACATTCTGGAACATATTCACTAGGATATAATAGCGTGTACGATTGATATTGACTTAGCGTGTATATATACTGTTTGGTTGTTGAAACATCAACGTTGATCTGAGTCTCTATAATACCAGTTTACCTTCTCCCTTTCCCCCCACACTTGGCACATACTGAGATCATGTGCATACGTATACCTGGGCACATTTGCGTGCTCTTAGGACACACATTTAAGCTGAAATAACTTGGTTTCGCTCTACAATGTATAACGATTGGTCGCCTTTGACAAAATATGTAATAAAAGACCTTTGTATAAACCACATAGGAACAGCATTATGAGTTATATGGCACATCGTTTAATTATGTCTGTTGTCGTCTCGTCACATAATTGCAGGGTAGTATAGTTCCTCCTCTTTTTCTGCTCTAGTACCGCTTCCAGCCTCCTCATAGGCTACGTTGCGCAAGCTGGTAGTTCCCCCTTTCTCCTCCATTATATCAGGGTCCTTGTAAACATTGTGATTTTGAGACACGGGCAGTTCGTACTGACGTGGCAACCGGAATTTGTTTGCAAACTTTTTTGTTTGTTTATCTTTTTGAGGGGTGGGACGGTTCTTTGGGGGCATTAGAGGTATTTTTATCGGCTTGAAAGGTAGTTTTTGAGGCTGGGGAGTCGTTATTAGATGCTTAGGGAATACTTGTAGGGGCCTGGGGGGTGGTTTTAGTGGCTTGGGGGATATTTTCGGAGGCTTGAGAGGCTTTTTTGCAGGCTTAGGAGGTGTCTGTGGTGGCAGCAGAGGTTTTATTGGTGGCGGTTTGGGAGGTGTCTTAGGGGGCTGTTTACCAAGAGACAGCAGCTCAGTCGAGATGTGTTTTTGAAGTGGAGCACTCCTGCTGGTCTTGTCATCCAAAAAACTGTCAGGTTTGCACTTCACAGATGACTTACTCCTGCATTAGGTAAACATCTTATTGCAACTAGCATGTATCATTAAACCTTCCTGTTGCTAACTTGCCTGTGTTTCTGCCACACAGCTACTGCTGCTACAATCAACACAACAACAGTCAGCAATACACTCAATACTCCTCCAACTGAACCCCCAATAATAGACCCATGAGATATGTCAGATGGAGGTTCGTCACACTCATTGCCAGGATTTGTCTCAATCAGTGATCCACTCTCATTCTTTTCTATTTTCAGCTCTTTATCTCTGACTGTTACTGTTAACACTCTAGATAACCACATTTGAAGGTCTTCAAAGAGATTGCTGCTGTCCCTGACTTGAGTACTTATTATCCTGCCCGTAAACACTAGGTGTAAACCCTTGTTGTGACACATTACTTGTTCATCTGCAATGTAGATGCTGGGAAAGAAACAGTTGCAGGTCAGTTTAATCCCTGTGCTAAAAGTCTCGGCGAGTTCTTCTGCTAACTGTGCCGGCTTTATTGCCTGTGTATTACGGTATGTACAGGTGTTGAAATGAACAAACAACATTAAATTGCTTACAATCCATTCTGTGCAGTTTTCAATCTCTAGTGTGACTGTGAAAATAGTATTGATGTACCCTGTCAAATATAAATTATCATTAAATCATAGTGCTGTTGTAAACATTTTCTCACATGGAACATGCGTATGTGAGAAAGGCCCAGCTCCAGCACTGGTCCTCCCAGCCAGCCTCACACCATACTTCAGTCCTGGATCTAGACCAGTCAATTCATACTCTCCTTCACTATCGACAGACATCGTCTCAGTGTAGTAGGAGCCATTAGCACGACACTTCTGATAGGCAGACATCATCACACTACCATACCCAATCTCATAGTCCACCAGCCACCCTCTCAGGTCCTCCCATCTTATCCCATCCCACTTTACATTAGCAGTGGTGGCTGAGGTTCTAGAGCTAGTCACATTTGGAGGGGGGCTCTGTGGAACTACAGTACCGGTTATAATTATTATACTTGGCAATGACCACCAAGTTTGCTAACCTCCTTGTTGTGAATAGATTATCTCTTCAACTGGTTCTCCAGTTCCCACTCTTGTACTGGCACTCACTGAAACGCTGTACCTTACATAGGGCCCTGTGTGTGTTGGATGGAGGGGGGGGGAGTCAGTTGGGTGTGCTTCCCATGCAAGCAGCGTTCCTGCAACTCTTGAGTTAAGGAATCAGATTTAGGACAGTGTTCACCTTGCACTATATATTAAATTTCACCTTTGGAGTGTGTTCATAATGCTAGCATCTGCATTTTACATGATTTCTACTACTATGAGCGTTACTTACGAATTCCTCTGTCAATAGTCAGTTGGTGCAAATTTTGGGCAACCCTTCTGAGTATTCTGTCAGAAGGGTTTTCTAGGTTTGTAACCACCACTGTATATCCAGTGAGGACTCCATTGGTGTAGGTTGGAGGGCTCCACGAGACGTGGAGGATGTACTCAGATTTTACAACAACTCTCAGATTCTTTACTAGACCAGGAACTATACGTACAAAAGGCAGAGTATTTCCTTTACAATGACCTCTTAAGCAATCGGTGGTTATATACCTGATTCGAGAGTGGTGACCCTCTCAGTTCCTGTCTTTATTCCTTCTCCCACGCTGGTACTGGCAGACAGCTGTACGTACAGGAGTTTGTTTGGAGTGAAACCACCAACTGCAGTGCTTTGGGTGCTGCCGGTAGCATTGACCTTCTGACGTCGGTTGCCATTGATGTAGACCGTGTAAAGGATGATGATACCATTGGGAATGAGAGGAGGGTCCCATTGGATGCGTATAGCAGTGGAGTTCAATGCTTTCAAATTCATATTCCGCGGTGCATCTCCAGGAGCTATAAAAGAATCATAATTTTAATGTAAGTGCACCTGTCATACGTCAAATTTGATGGCACATCAATAATTTTCGAATTACCAAATGTACCATTATTTTATCTATTTAAACATATAAGCACCTAACACTTATGTTTTACTAGTTCACAAACCATGCAATATTCAACTCCATTTTTTGTTTCAGCATTTTTTACCTAATTCCAGTGTTGTTTGTGTGTCACATGCCATTCTTGATGCTCCGGATATAGTTTTGGCAGCTACACAGCAGGTGTATCTTGTGAAAGTTGTCAGTGAATCCAGTTCCATGACCAAGTTACTTGAAGGCTGAACTGGGTGAGTCACGCCTTCGAAAATGACAATGTAGAGAGTGGCCCGAGACCCTGGAGGTGGTGACCAACTGATTTCCAGTTTATCAGGCCCAGTTGCTGTGAGAGCCACATTCTGCGGAGGCTCTAGAATTAAATTATACACATTATTCTGTGAGGAAACTAATTTCATCTTTACCTGTGCAGCCGCTACCAGTCCAGTATTCTGGGCAGGCACAGAAGTCTGGTGCTAGGCATGAGTGGGACCTAGGGCACCCGGGGCAGGTTGCTGCGGGTAGTAGTTTTGTTTTAGAGAATAACAATACTAGCTAGCTACATGAATGCGAATGCAAAAAGATATTGTATGCAACAAGAAAGAGTGCTTACGTAAGCATTCTTCTCCAGCTTCATGGTACCCTTCACAGCAACCAGGCTCCTGATGATACACGGTTCGTGTGCGATATCGAAGTTGTGATCTGTAACCAATGCTGTGAAGATTGAATAATGGTAAAGGTAAGCATGGAGGGAGAGACTACATTTTGAAGAAGTTTCGGCATCAGAATTATATACCTGTAGCACGTCATCCAGCTACCACATCCATACGAATTCTGATAGCTCACTTGAACAGTGTACTCTTCTGACACCGTTACCGTCGTTAACCGAGTGCACGTACTGCAGTGGAAAAATGGTAAAAGGGAGCTGTATGTATAGTTTACAATACGTGCCTATGCTGGCCGCTGGTCAGTGACGTGGAGCTGCATTGCAACACCAACACTACCAAAAGTTTCCAACTTATCATTGCACACAGTCCCCTGCGAGTGGATGATAGCGGATCAGATCTTGTATATAGCTATATTATAATAGTTAGCTAAACTGCAATATCGTCAGAATAATGGTCATCGGCCTATCCGCCACGCGAGTGCGACTGTATTCAAACGCAGCTTTACTTGTTACTGATACGGAGCTAGTCCCAGCGTTCACTTTTCGCATCACCACGCGATGACCACGTCGGCACGCGGGCGCATGCGCATTATCGATCCTAGACGCGGTGGCGCTACAACGTTTTCTGTCACCACGCGCTACGAGACAAGGAAAGATCGATACCAAAAGGTTCAGCACTACATCGGCTTGATTTTAAATTTGGCGATTTTCGTAAAAGCAAAGGAGGAGTGCAGAAGGGTTACGTACAAAACTTTGAGCTCATTTAGGAGCAAGCAATAGCTACTAGTTGTCTGAACAGTATAGTTACTTCTAGCAATGCGTTCGAGGGTTATGGCGTGAAAACCAAGCTAACAAGCCAATATGCTATTTAGTACCTCCACCAGATTTTGTTGCTGTTTGTGCACTGCGGAGGCATGCCATCAACGGAAGGCGATTGTAGACTGCAGCGAAACCTAAACGCTAGTTTAGCTAGTGAAGGAAAATTCTAAACGCTAAGTAGAGCAAGCTGAGCGCGATCCCGACTGCATCAACCGCGGGTAATTATACCGATGCCTCCTCGCCTGCCCTGGCGCGCACGTTTGTGATTCGCATGCGTGTGTACTGAGTTCAGTCATACCTACCAACCATCCAGCTTTTTGCTTGATAATCAAGCAAAAATACCGCCAGAAATGGCAAATCCCTCTTTTTTGTGCTTTCCTGTGATGCACCATGCCCATGCATTTTGAATGAACACACACCATTTTCAAGCAGAAACACTCCTAATCTAGCAAATTTGACACATTTCTCAAGCAAAGGTTCATCTGCAGGTTGGTAGGTATGGTCAGTGTGGCTTCATTCGTCGTTATCCGGTGGAAAGCTACCAGTATAATGGATTCCAACTCTTCGTAAAGGTCTGGGTTGTATAGCGCAGATGAACGCTAGCCTCGCACGTAAGGAACGCCGAATGCGACAAAAATAGTGAAAACGTATTCCAATTGTATTCTATCGTCGTTGTGTAGTAACCGTTCGTCGTCCGTTCTCCAGCGTACGTCGTTTAACCAGTCGTGCTGGAATAGTATGGGGGTGATTTT
This sequence comes from Geodia barretti, assembly GCA_030341885.1. Taxonomy (NCBI): domain Eukaryota; kingdom Metazoa; phylum Porifera; class Demospongiae; order Tetractinellida; family Geodiidae; genus Geodia; species Geodia barretti. The sequence goes on along the minus strand of CASHTH010003857.1, from coordinate 19,032 downwards.
CATGCTAGTGTGCGAAGGACAGCTCAAGCTCTTCCGGATTTGTGATCTTTGTAGCTACCAGGCACACCGTGCGGCCGCAACATATGCTTTTGCTGCCCGATTTCCATCAAGCGGTCTCTGGCCCTTCTCAGCTGACTTTAACTCCAGCAGCAGCTCCAGGTTCTCCAGAGGCCCCATCGGGGCCAGGACCCACTAATCCCACTGTAATAGAGGGAAAACTCAAGAGGGGCCATGCTTTTCTAGCCATTACTCGGACCCGCAGAAGCTTGTAGATTAGTAAGGTGCCTGCATTTTAATGAAAAATACGACGTTGTCTCTCTTGATGTGCTTAGCGAAGCAAACACAATCTAGTTTTTAACACCAACGCAGCAGTAATGGTGTTGCTACGTTCAAGCGAGCTCTGCACATTTTGTGTTTACCATTCATTTTTGCCATCCTGCACCTTCTTCCTGATAAGGGAATGGTCGGTTGTATAATATGCATCGGAATACATGAAGAAGCGGTAGTCGCCTAGCTGCGCATGCGCATTGGTTCGCTGCAGTACGAAGGTGCCCCACCTTCCTTTTTCATCGTCGAGAGAACGGGTAACAATGGCTACAGGTATGTGTTTATTCGGCGGGGAATTTTCTAGGCGTGCATAACCAGTCACACGTAGCTACGTGGCAAACTTGTTCTCATAACTAGCTATTAGCTCCTGCTTCCAATCCTCATACAGGTTCTACTGTTTCACTTGAGCTCTCTGATAAGCCAAAGTTACCAATGTTCACTTCCTTTCCTGCCCAATCCGAGAAGTTTATTAACATCGTTCAAAGGATTGGAGCCAAATATCTATTGCTGGGCATACATTTGTTGAATGATGATACTGGCTCTATAACACAGTCAATAATAGTGTGTGATCCAAAATCACCAATAACCATCATTCACAACATCCTATCAAGTTGGTTACAAGGTGGTGGGAAAGAGCCAGTGACCTGGGCCACTTTTATTAATGTCCTAAAACAAATTGGTCTGTCAGAATTGGCTAAAGAACTAGGTAAGTGACCGTGGTGTATCCTCCCCCTGACAGAGTTGTGGTAATCATAGTTAATGTTGTCATTATTCATAATAACTACATAATTATTTACATTCATAGCGTTGCACTCTGTGACGGATTACGGCATTCCTTAGGTCTGTCCTTGCTTTTGCAGGTGCTGAATTTCTGGAGTCCTCTCCTTCAGCTTCAATAGGTAATAGCTTGCAAATTTTAAACATAAAGGGAGTATAGTAAGTATATATTGTCTGGAAATGAGGCTAGGTTAGCTAATTCCTTCTTCCCCCAAGTATAATACATCTGCTATATATCTTCATACTTGCACAAATCTGGTGTGGATTGAGAATAGGTAACATAGTGGGATAATTATTCCTCAAATACTTTTATTCCTGAATAAATAATTATTGCCTGGTTGGCTTATCGACCTATGTCTTTTAATTTTGTTTGTTTACTTATCTGTAAGCTAATTTCAAGCAAATCACTCCCTGAGATTTTATTTAGCAACAACTAGGAGATGCAGACAATAAATAGATCAGATCAGGAGCTAAGATGCTTAACTGAGAAAATTTGTATGGAAAGATGTGTAGCAAGGCTTTGAAACTAATGGTTGGCCTTTTGTAAATAGCTACAGTAGTGAAACAAAGCATGTCTATGGAAGCATGAACATACCACCTTAGCTACAGCAGCGGCCCTATGTAAGGTTAGCTATAGGCATCTGGAGGCTCTTAGAATACTTAACCAGCCACGGACACATAAATGTGTCCTTAAGTCTATAAGAATTTATTATGGTGTATTGTGTCCCTGTCTCAGTCTGTATGTACTGTTTTGTTGTCTTAGGGCCATATTCTGTGCAAGAGTCCAGGCAGACTGTTGCGACTCTAAGTTCTGTTGAGTCCTCTCCTCCACCTCACCCAGGTAGCTAGCTATAGCTATATACCTGACATATTAGTCTCTTTCAGGGGCTCCGCCACTTCGGTGGTTCCACCTTGTTCTCTCCATAGACAACCTTCATCAACACCAAATTCCTGTCTTCCTCCATGCTGGTTTCAAGAGCAGCCATGAGGACCCCCAAAAATCCCAGCCTACTGCTATTGCAGTGTCCTCGCCCCCTCTCCCACCAGGTTTTCCCAGCTGATTAGCTACTAAATATTCTGTTAATTGTACGTCAGCAGTGTATATACACTTGCCCCAACAGGCGGTGCATTGCTTTCAACAACCCCAGGCAGGGAAGTGGAGGCTAAAATTGATGAACTAAAACGGAAATTTAACCGTCTGAAAAAAAGCATCCGAGAAGCTCTTGAAAAGTGTAAAATTGCTGTGCGGGACGTTGCAGATGTTCTAACCCAACTCTCACCCGATGATGATGAATATCACAAACTTTTCCTGGAGAAGCATGTTGAGCAACTGTGCACCGCAGTCGACAATTCTGTGCTCTTTGGAAATATGAACTTGCATTGGAACTATCTCGACCCTAGCCTGCTCGATCGGCTTGTCAAAGAGCTGAGTTTGAATGAGGTTAAGGAGAATATAACGACCTACAAATCAGATCTTCAGCAGTTCCGAATGTCGACACCATTAACAGTGTTTTGTCAAACACAGAAGAGAAGGAGAATCGAGCTCTCGCCAGAATTCAAGGAGATGGTAGCTGAGTTTAAGTTGCCAAATGATACAACGCTAGAGGTTGTCGAGCAATTCCGACAGGAGTACGCCTCTCAATATAATGTCCATGAGTTTGCCATGATGGTAGCCAATGTCCGCTCTGGCTCATTCATAATCACCTGGTTCATACCCGAATCGATCGTTAACAAACTGACAGGGAAGTTGCCCAGAGCCGTCGTGGACATTCTGAGGAAATATTCCGTAGCCACTCTCACCATTGCTGGAGTCTGTGTCTATTCTTACAAAAAGGTGATTTGATTAAGTAATAATTATTGGTTTAGATAGTTTCATGTATATACCATTCCAATAGAAAACTCCCCGTGATGTTTCACCCAACAGCAAATCTGTTACTTCAACTACAATTAGGTATGGAACTATTCCATGCATGTAGTAATAAATGACTTATACCTTTCCTTAGTCAAGAAGCATCAGAAGATGGTGAGTCTTTCCATTGACTTCCATAAAGAAGCCACTGTCCACTATCCTGTGGAGACTGCTGTTTTTGTTCACCTGGTGGTCGCCAGTACCCTTCTCTCACCTAGAGGTATAATGTTCAATCGTTTGCCATATGGTGATGGCGCCCATATTGGTATTGTTGCACATCACGGTTACACTGGGTGTGTCGCGTCATGAATAATCTTCAACCCACCGCCCCATTTCTCAAGGCTGAACACCTGGTGTTTAACTCTCATCCATGTGTGTGGGTACTGAATTAATGTATGGGATGGAGTGTGATAGGTGAGCCCTTTTGGGTCATGTGTTTCTTTAGCATGTTTGCTGTGCATATGTTGTTTTATGCTTGTTCCTTCTCTTATGCTTATTCCTTCTTTATAGCTCTGTCCCAAAACACTACCACAGACCAATGCATGGAAACTGGTTCAGCCGAAGCAGCCCAATTCCCTGTCATCACCTTGCCACAAGATGTTTACTCCGATACTGCTGGTGTGTTACCTTGTCATGTGATCATAATTATTATAATACATAACCACACACTGTGCTATAGATGTCCTACAGGAATTAGCAAATGAATACAATAACAAACCATTCAGCCTTGAACACAGTAAGTGTAATAGTCAATACTGTGAATCATAAACAGCTGCTAATCTTTGTGTTGAATATATTCCCCAATTCTACAGAGACCACTGTCGCCCCCCATCCCTCAGAGACCACTGTCATCCCTCATTCCATGGAGACCACTGTCACCCCCCATCTTTCGGAGACCACTGTCACCCCCCATCCCTTTGGAGACCACTGTCATCCCCCATTTCTTGGAGACCACTGTCATCCCCCATCCCTCGGAGACCACTGTCGTCCCCCATCCCTCGGAGACCACTATCATCCCCCATCCTTCGGAGACCACTGTCTTCCCCCATCCCTCGGAGACCACTGTCGTCCCCCATCCCTCGGAGACCACTATCATCCCCCATCCTCGGAGACCACTGTCGTCCCCCATCCCTCGGAGACCACTGTCATCCCTCATTCCATGGAGACCACTGTCATCCCCCATCCACCGGAGACCACTGTCATACCCCATCCTTCGGAGACCACTGTCATCCCACATCCCTCAGAGACCACTGTAGTCCCCCATTCCACGAGGACCACTGTCATCCCCCATTCCACGGAGACCACTGTCGTTCCCCATTCTATGAACGACACTGTTGTCCCCCATTCTACAGAGGCCACTGTTGTCCCCCATTCCACGAGGACCACTGTAATCCCCCATTCCACGGAGGCCACTGTCGTCCCCATTCCACGAGGACCACTGTAATCCCCCATTCCACGAGGACCACTGTAATCCCCCATTCCACGGAGGCCACTGTCGTCCCCCATTTCATGGAGACCACTGTCATCCCCCAGTTCACGGAGACCACTGTTGTCCCCCAGTTCACGGAGACCACTGTCGTCCCCCAGTTCACGGAGACCACTGTTGTCCCCCATCCCTCGGAGGCCACTGTCATCCCCCATTCCACGGAGGCCACTGTCGTCCCCCATTTCACGGAGATCACTTTCGCCCCCCATTTCACGGAGACCACTGTTGTCCCCCATTCCACCGAGGCCACTGCCGTCCCCCATTCCACAAGGACCACTGTCGTTCCCCATCCCTCGGAGGCCACTGTCATCCCCCATTCCACGGAGACCACTGTTGTCCCCCATTCTACCACTGTCGTCTCCCATCCCTCCACTGTCGTCCTCCATTCCACAGAGACCACTGTCGTCCCCCATTCCACCAAGGCCACTGCCATCCCCCATTCCACGGAGACCACTGTTGTCCCCCATTCTACCACTGTCGTCTCCCATCCCTCGGAGACCACTGTCGTCCCCCATTCCACGGAGACCACTGTCGCCCCCCATTCCACGGACACCACTGTCGTCCCCCATTCCACGGACACCACTGTCGTCCCCCATCCCTCGGAGACCACTGTCGTCCCTCATTCCACGAACACCACTGTGGTCCCCCATTCCACGGAGACCACTGATTCCACCGAGACCACTTCTGTCTCCACTCAAGTTTCAATATTGGAGGGGGCTACCCTTCTGTTCCCTTTATCTGAGGATGCAACTGCAATCCCATTACCAAGTAAAGGTACAGACAATTTCATATTAGAGGTAATATTGTGTGTTTTTAACGCATTATCACAGAGTATCAGGATGGAACTGGTACGGACAAAGCTACATCAAAACTGGAAGCTGAGGCTACTGGTATGGTGCAACTGACAAACATTTCTGTCTGTCACGTTAGAATGATATGCAGGATATATGTCCACTTATGTCTCTCCTGGTGTTGTTGATGACCCCCCAATATCTCATAAAGTTATCTTTCGATGTGATTACTTTTTAATATTAGATCCTGCTGTCACAGCAAAATCAAAAGCTGAATCTGCTTACCAACCAGCTTCCTGTAAGTAACACAATTGTATTGTTGTAAAAGTTAATGCGACATAATTCTTACACCAACAGATAAAGTAAGCATTATGGTTTCCAAAGTCAGTGAGTTGGAAGGATGGAGTTTCTATTATGATTGTTCCAATATGTGTTTCGATAGAAGATTGAGTAATGCCCCATATGTTTTGTGACAAATGTATAATACCTTCAGCAACATCAATTGACATGAAATATCTTGCACAGGATGGAAGCTCAGGTCCCAGTAAGAGTAGAGTTTTGCCTACAGAGTGAGTAGCTTGCCGAAAAAAGTTGTTATTATACTCATAACTTTCTTTTAGTCCGCTGCATCCAGACTATCTATTTGTAAAGGAGCCATCTCAAGACTTCTACTGTCCAGTGACATACTGTCTAATGCTCCGGCCACACCTTACATCATGTTGTCGACAAAATCTTTCAAAGGAAGCTGCTACGAGAATACAGGGGGAAGGAAAAGCATGTCCCTTGTGTAGGGCATCTAAATGGAGCACAAAAATTAATAAGGAAATGCGAAAAAAAGTGAAATCACTCAAAATCCTCTGTCCTAATGTCGACAGAGGGTGCCAATGGCAGGGAAAACTATATGATTTTGACAGTCACGTGAAGTCCTGTCCAATGAATGATTCTCCATTAGTGACACGTCCAACTGGGTGAGTATCAAACCATAAGAATCGAAGCCAAAATACCCACAACCCTAATGATCAGTAGTATAAAATGGTACACATACACATACCTGGCTTTGCCGTGTATAATTTTACCTAGGTCTGTAACGGAAAGAACCAAGCTACATGATGCCGCTGAGAGAAGAGATGTAGAGATGGTTAAGAGACTGGTGTCAACCATGGCTGTCGACATCAATTCCAGAACTGCACTTGTAAGTTCTATTGACGATGATGCATAGTGTGACTACTATAGGTCTTGATATTATTTTTGCTTGATTAACAGACAGGAGAAACTGCTCTCATTATAGCTTCTTTTAAAGGCGATGTTAAGATTGTTTGTCTGTTGCTAGAGGCTGGAGAAGACCTTAATATTACTGACAAGGTATGTAAAACATGCTGCGTGTTTAGTTTGACTGCTTAATGTTTAAGTGATGCAAGTTATGTCTATAGGTGTCCTGAGCTAGCAAGCTATAAAGACGAATAATCCATGCACAGTACTTAAAGCTACACTTTACCAGCTCCTTCACATAACTAGATAGAGTTCCAAGAAGTCATATATCCCGTGTGAGCGTTGACTCCGCTGTACATGCCCAGGGCCACTCACTGTGCAAGTCTGACCGTCTTGTAAATAGAGTTAACATTGATTCCGAGAACACACTTGCTGTTTCTTAAGTAATGGTTGGTTTTTACACATCTGCCATTTGCAAATGGATAGTCAGCCTCTAAGGTGCCTTTCGGTGTGACCAGATACATACAACTTAAATATTATTTGGCAACTTTCAGAATGGCAGGACTCCACTATTCTGGGCATCATCCAGAGGCCACATTGCTGTAGTGAAGATATTGCTAGAGAATGGTGCTGATACCAGTATCTGTCGCAAGGTAATGGTATGACATATTCTAATCACATGCATGATGAAACAAAGTCACCTTGTGTATGCCTTGTAAGCATTCTTGCCCATCAATTAGTCTTAGTTTATATGTGGTGACGTACAGTGAGGACAGTCGAATCAACTTGGTTTCTCACTCATTGTGTAGCTACCAACTCTATGTTTTCTCTTGAATTTCCCTTCAGGGTGGAGCAAGTCCAGTCTATGTAGCCAGCCTGAATGGCCACCCAGATGTGGTAGACCTACTAGTCCAGGCAGGGGCTGACATTCACCTGACGGAGACTGAGGTACACACAGTGTTTTCTTTAGTATATAGTAGATGTAAAATTGAACTAACATTTGAATAGGTCAAAGCAGATGCATGATATTTTCCCAGTCATTGGGGGTTGTTGCAGCATAGAGTTTACCTATATTTTTACTGTGTTTAGATGTTACAGCACATGATAACCAAGTGAACAAGCCAACATGTAAATTACCACTCACTTACCTCGTATCAGAAGTTACAACAGAGGGGAAAACGTCAGATCCTTTGCGAGAGGCCATGATAGTGTAGCCCAGCCCATCAATTAGCAGCTGCGAATGCATGTGACATTAACAACAAAGCATAGGGGAACAGGTGCCAAAGCAAAAGAGCTTCGTGGTCAAGAAGTTGTTTATACAATTGACTTGGGGCCGTTCAATGCTTATACATGTGTATTGGTTTGTAGCTTAGTTCTTTGCATTAACAAAGTGACGTCTACAGCCTGATTGTACAATACTTCTACATTATGTCCAAATCAACTTAAAGTTTGCACTCGCCCAAAGTAACCTGCCCAAATTGCCATTCCGTTCCCTTATGAAGTTACTCTAGTTAAAGAGAGCCAACACTCTCAGCCAGTTTGCTTAAGTCAAAAAGTATAGAGAACACAACTTGGTAGCGAGGTAAAGGCAAGGCAAGGCAAACAAGTCAACCACACCTAGGGCAGATCTTTCTTTTCAAAGAAAAAATAGCTGCCCTAGGTGGATTGGAACCCACAATACTCTGCAGTCTAGGCGAGCGCTCTACCAACTCAGCTACCAGGGCAACTCAGCTGGTAGGGGTTCGAATCTACAACACAATACAACACAAAGGCAAACCTCAAACCACTGTGCTATGGCATAGTATGCTCTCACTCAGTATGTAGAAGCTGTGGTCCAGTATACATCAACATTTGTTAGTCTCTTTCAAGGTTTGCTCCATTCTCTTTGTAAGGTAGACATGCAGTGTTACACAATGTATACACTACATAATATCCATTCACATTCTGAGTAATTGGGCTCTTCACTCTCTGAACCCCGAGATGCATATCACTATCATGATGCAAATCAAATCTACCCAAGCACATGCTCCCTCAGGTGTTTACAAACCCTGATAATATATGTAGTCAGCAACCCAAAGACACCCTTTTCTCACCAGATCCTCTCTCTGGGCAGAGGGTAGAGACTAATTATCAACAACTGCTCCCATGCTCTCTTGCAGCATGGAGATGCACCTCTGGGGGCAGCTGCTGCCAATGGGCATACAGAGACAGTTAAAACACTGCTGAAGGCAGGAGCCACTGTCAACTACAAAGAAAAGGTAATAATTATGTTCTACTCTAGGTTCTATAGGTTGTGAACAAACAAGGGTAACCTCTCTCGAAAATGTCTTCTCTGAAGGCTAGAGAATACTGAGTGGCCATCTGTATTTTAAAGGTATCAGTATATGACATAATTCACAAGCGAAGGCTAGGGCGCACTCTGACATTAACTGACATTTTGCTTTTGGCGAATCTAGATCACCATGTATACACACGTGGGTGTGTTACCACACAAAATAGCGGCTATATATACCCACATTTTCTCCACTGTGCCCATCACCTGATATATATGAGACACATACAAGTCGGGGATTTGTTGATGCAGTCGAGTCCACAAAATACAAGAATGCTTCTGTGTGTGTTCCATTCCTCTTTGTCATACGTTCTTCTATTCATAGTTTGTGTTGTTTTGGCCTTGGTTCACATGTCATGTGTGTGTATTTATAACTCAAACTGCATGTTTATGTTATTAAAACACAGAACGGCATGACTCCAGTGTATTTGGCCAGTGAGAAAGGTCACACAGATGTAGTGGATGTACTAGTCCAGGCAGGAGCTGACATTCACCTGGACACAAAGGTACTACATTATAACACACACAGTGTTCTCTTCAGTCGGAGCAGTTCTGGAGGCTATTGCAAAATTTTTGCTAGGTTATCAGCTTGTTCTTCTGTAGAGAATGTATACCAGAAACAAAACTCGTGCTGAACCAACAGGCAAACAAGTTTCAAGGTGGACTTGTGGGTAGCTACCTTAGGCAAACAAATTCAAGGCTTATAGAGCTAGCCTTTTTCTACCCAAAGATGTGCCTAACTGTCCATCTTCAGAGTCATGTAGCACAGTCCGCATGATATGGCATAATATTCTTTTAGCTAGTGAAGATAGAGAGTGTATAACCAGAACTTATTGCACATACACGTTTGACAGAGCACGATCTTTTTTCATTCTTTTTAAGAGCTACCACAGTATAATAAGATTGTGCACAGTTATTAAAATAAGTGGAGTTGCAGTTATCTTGTGATGCTCCTTGCAACCAAAGACCAGGTGCTCCTTCAGATATCCAAACTCTATCCAGAGCCTTAAAGACTGCCACATCCTTCTAGTTGGTGTGATCTGGGATGAGATGAATGTTCTGTCTCTTTTCTTGTCCCTCATTCTATGCCCATTCAGAGTAGCAGTTTTCCTCTATTGATAGCTGCTTCAAATGGGCATACTAAGACAGTTCAGAGACTGCTGGAGGCAGGAGCCACTGTCAACCGTCAGGAGAAGGTTATGACTATGTTCCTCTGACAATCATAAGCTTATTTTACTAGAGGAGGTTGCCAATTACCATCTTCCAATAGCATTATGTTTCCCGTCTGAAAATAGACTGTAGCTCCTGCTAGATTAACTAGCTGCCTCACAAAAGCTTGTGTACTCGACAACAAGCACCAAAAGGGATTTAAACCCCTACCCTCTTAGTTGCCCTAGTAACTTAGCTTCTAAACACTCACCTAGGAGGGTATCTAGTGTCGTGGGTTTGAATCATACCTGGGGCAGATTTCACCCTGAGGACAAAGCCCAACATATGAATGGCTCAGGCATTGTCCAGTGTCTACCATAGAATGACGTGGGGTAGGAGATAAAGGATCAGTTGGTAACCATTATGCACACTGCTTGAGATTGTGAAGTTCAAAATCTCAACTTGTCAAGTCAAAAAAGGCATGCTCTAGGCGAGAAAAGCGAACCCACCTACTTGTCTAAATGCAGGATTCTTTCTATAATTTATCCCTATGTAACGGTGAATATTCCGTAAAGTTTACGTGATTCTGAATACACACAAACTGCTCGATTCGCTCGCCAAAAAAGTATTTCATTCCTTCTATTTATGTTACAGCATGTAAATGGCACCTAAGCAATAGGGACACAGACCATACAAACGATTCGCTCGCCAAAAACTATTTCATTCCTTCTAGTTATGTTACAGCATGTAAATGGCACCTAAGCAATAGGGACACAGACCATACAAACCATTCTACACATGCTGGCACTATACACCCCACAAGATCAGTTTTTACACAGGATAATAAAGAGAGTCAGCATAGCTACATGCTGTGCACAAAAGTCTGAATATCTAAACGGAAATATTCTTTTATCCAACACAGGATGGTGGCACTGCAGTGTTTGCAGCCAGCCAGGAAGGCCACTCTGGTGTAGTGGACCTACTAGTCAAGGCAGGAGCTGACATCCACCTGGCAGATACTAAGGTACATGTACGTAGCTTTACTTGTATTGATTCATCATTGACTTTGTCAGTAGCTAAGAATTTTTGGTGTTCTGATACTGAGTCTATGGCTATGGGTGCCGTTTGGTAGACTGCAGCAGATTAAATTGATCAGAACATTGAGTCTAAATCTCTTTTACGTCTGAGTGTGTGTGTCGCCACAGAGATGCTTTCAGGGAGCTTTTGGGCTTGTGCCTGTCGCACATTTTTGTTCTGGAGCAGCAGCCAAGTGCTTTTAGTTCATGAGACAAGGTTCTCAATAATTATTATGTTGCTAGTATTTGCGTAAACAATGGAGGGAAATACTTGCTGTCAGCCGGTGCTACGATGCTGATTGACCTGAGCGTGGTGATTTAAAAGCAGGTGTACACTACGTTATACTGTGAGCCATGAGAATACGATTAAGAAAGCCAAGGGCCCTGAGGTGTAGCGTTTAAACACAGCAAGGACATTTTAAAAGGCCCGAGACATTGTAAATCGTTTTTTTATCATAACACAAGCAAAATTAACTGCGGACTCGCAATCAGTCAACTGCTCAATCATAATCGCGTGCATAGTAATTTGTCAAAACTCTTGACATTTACAGAGTGGCGATGATATGCAACAGAGTATCACTACTAGTACCATTTATACCAACGCATTAAATCATTACAACCTCCTGGCAACAGCCTGTATCACACTTCTGGATCTCACTAATTCAGAAGGGCACATAACATAGAAGTTAGTGGCAGGTTGGGTTGCTGGGTTGGGCCTGTTTTCTTCTCCTTACCTAATAGGCCGATAAACTTGACACCAAAAGTTAAAAAGTTAGCTAACTGTCGACAGTTGAGTCCACATGAGAGATTGAAGGCTATGGAAGCTGTTTTATATCTATCTAGTGTTCATTAGAAAGCCCTGGATAATAGGTATCGCAAATCTTGGAACAACCAGATGATTGCACTGCTCAAGAAAACGTCGAAGAATGCTTTTACCATTGTTACCGGTCACTTTTATTGCACCTGTATATAGGCTTAAATCACTTATCCCAGCATATATACCTCTGCTGTACAAACAGCTACAGATGTGCAAAAACGACAGTTTGAAAGCACACGTTCTAAGCTACAAAAAGTGCATGTGTAAGCCGTCTTATGGTGGTGTAGCTATAATAATTATTGCACATATACAAAATACTAGCCGGTTTCATCTGCCGCATATAGATATTAGCAGAATGTTTTACCCTATTGCTCCAATACAAGTATGGCATACAATAGTGATGGGCAACAGGCTTACAAAAAGGTTAAGGAGATGTTCTATAATTTGTGATAACTACCCTGCAAGTTCTCATTTCTGGCAGTGCTGGGAAGGTAACATTCTATAGGCTCCGAGAATCAGAGAAGCATACATCAGAAATGATAAAACTGTTGCGGTCCATCTAGTTGGGAGCTTACGTCGAAGGTACCTTTGGCATGCCCAGTAATCACTGGCAAAGATAAAGCACCAGTCTCCATTATTAAGCAAGAGGGGCTAGTTGCATTTATGGAGATAACATCTAAAGAAGTGCCAAAGAACCCTCAAATAAACTTGACTGTGTGTATATATGAGACACTATTTATTGACGTCCCTTTTGTGACACATGCTCTTTCTTGTGGATGCAGTCTGGGAATGAGACAAACAAACAATTTTACTTGTCTCTCATACTCTCACACAGTATGGCAATGTTCCTCTGGAGATAGCTGCTCATAATGGGCGTACTGAGACAGTTCAGAGACTGTTGGAGGCAGGAGCCAATGTCAACCATCAGAACAAGGTGGTTAACATAGGTCTGTGTTACTTAAGAACATTAGATTAGAGTACTTATGTATAGAGGAATATTAATGTTCAAGTTTTCCAATTTACAATCACAGGAGGGGTCCACAGCACTGCATTATGCAGCAATGAATGGCAACTCAGAGATGGTGAAACTACTGCTAAGAGCAGGAGCAGTTTGTTTACCTGATAAGGTATGAGTAATGAAAACACATATGCGCAGGGCACAGACAGCTTTGTTCACCGTGTTACCTCAGAATTATTATTCTGCACATCTCGCTCCCAATCTCACACCTGGTAGACTGAAATAATGGTGAAGAGTGCATAGGCAGAAAGAGAAGAAGAAAGGTAGAAAGGAAAGCTCTAGATGTACTAGTGGGATTCAAACCGACAACCTTTGCTTCCCGGGAACCACGTAACCACCTGCACAGATAGCTGTTATACATAGCACTCAAAATCAATCGAAGAAATAAACTATAGGCATAGACTCATAGACCACATCAATCAAGTAATTAATTGATAACCGCAGCATAGACAAAGCTAAGGTTGGTTTTAGCACATGTGTACATAGCTGTTAAGGTCTTGGAGGGAAAGATAGTAAAAACTATAGGATTTTGCATTCAGCTGCTATCTTGTGAACGTAAAGCAGGGACGAATAGTATGAATGCATGGCTCCATGGGCTGATATTCCGAGTATATACTTCTAGAAAGCTTTTTCTTAGCAGCCAACAGCTATCCTAGCAAATATAATATTGCTTTAGAGAAACTAGGAAACTTTTGCAGGAGTTATCATGGGGATAGGTTGGCAGGTGTGATAAGTAATATAGTGACATAAAGGTACTGCTAGATATTGTTTTCATATGTGGTGTTTCTGGCACAGAGGGATCGACAGCTCTGGATGATGCCATAGACAACAATCACAGAGAGGCTGGAACTATTGCTACGACACGTGGCTTTCATTAGTTTCTAAATAGAGCTCATTGTAACTAAACATACACACTGTTTGAAAGAATATTATGTTAATGCATGATTTTTGCTCTGTAAATTGTTTTGTACAAACTTGCTATCCACTAACTGTAGTCTAGCTAGCCTGTGTCAAACTCTTGTGAGAGACACCGCTCTGAGACCGAGACACTGTGGCCCAGCCGTTGGTGTTTTTTTTGCACTGCAGTGCTATGCGCGCGTTTTCAGTGCTCCGAGGGTTTGCACTTTACCACAAAGGTATAGCTAATAGTGCTAATTTTGCGGTACTGAAACATTATTATAGAAATGTGGCAGTAATAGGAAATGACGGAAACTGAACTCCAGTTCCATCTGTTGTATGTACAGCCACATTCTCTAGTGAAATAGTGTGCAAATGGGTTGTGCATTTAAATAACAAAAGCTCAGAAATGGTCATACAAATACAGTACAGATAAACTAGCTATTGTCCAAGACTTTTACTTGGAAAATCAGAGAAATTCTTGTCTTTCATCCTTTTGTCAACCCAAGGCCCATAGAGTGATGGTTCATTTTCGTCATACTCTATCTTCCTTTGACTCAGATCTCTCTCAAACTGGCCAATATCTCCATAGTAGCAAGGCTCGATAAAGAATGGAACGTGAGTAGCGCTCCTTGCCATAGTCAACTACACGATGCCTCGTGGCTTTAAATTGACCTGTTGTCTTGATGAGAGCATCTCCAGCATTCATCACGAGACAGTCTGGTCGAACTTCAACGTCTACCCAAGAACCATCTTTCAGCATAATTTGCAGCCCCTCATAGTCGAATGTGCTCAGCAGTGCCATGAAGGTCGAGTCTGTGTGTTCAAGACAAGTTAAAACTAGCCCGTCTTTCTTTGCAGATTCAGGTATTGGCTGTGGCCTCACTGGATAGTGCATCAGTCGCAGTGTACTCAGAGGTTTGTTGACGAAAAGCTCATCGAAATACTTTTCCTCCTTTCCAAGCCCAATTGCTAACATGCGGGTGATTGTAAGCCCCACTTCACTCATGGAAGCATAATAATTTAGAATATAATTTTTGAATTCCAGAGCCCCTGGAATATCCTTTGGCGGCCAGACATTGGCTTCATACATGTACACATCTGACAGCACGTCTGGATCATCAGCAGGGAGATCAACACTGAATTCAATTCCCTCCTTGTAGCAGGCGACTCCTTCAACTACTGGGTAATAACCGCGATAACTGTTCAAACTCTGAGGATTCCAGTGTTTTCGAGCAAGAGACATCCGTATCTCCTTGGACAGGCCATAGAACCACTTTGTGTACTTACAAAGTTCATCTAAAGTGAATGGAATACACTAAGTTTGGTATACCTGGTACGTATTATTATTATTTTAAGTGTGTAAGTAATGGTAAGGACTTTTTGAGATTGAAAAACGCTATTCTATTCAAGCAGTTGACACTGGCGATAGCTAATGCTTTCATGTGAGAAATGGTAGGCTAGTTAATGATGTACGGAGGAGCAGCTGAGCAGAACTAGCTTTTTAACTCTCCCTTGACTGCATGACGCTTGTCTATAAATACATCTTATAGTGTAGCTAGCCTGTGTCAGACTCTCCGCGACCAACTAGAGTGGAGACCCAGCCTATCAATTAGCGGTACCGTGCATGCGTAATACGCCAAGGTTTGCACTTCAGTGTTAGAATGTAGGTAGCTAACCTTTGACCTTAACGGACTGGCAATAATGATTACTATACTAATACATGGGTATCTGTGAAAATACCCAGAGTTGTGTAGTGATACGTGCCAGTGTATTACTGTTGGTTTCACCGAAGTGGACCGTCTGTGTGTCGGCCTAAGTTCAGACACGGATAACTATTCTGCTACTTAGCTAACGTACACAGATTGATATCATTGACATTCTTCAAGTACAGAAAACCGGGAATCTTTAAGGGATCCACTAGCTGTTTGGCTCCTTCCTCCAGAGGACCAGCTAAGTCGAAGCGTCGGGATGGACATAGATAACAACCACATCACTCAGCCTTACTCTGAGGGGCGCCTATCCAGGGGGTGTGTTGCAGCTCAGGTGAGTGCATTGCGTGGGTCGCCGCCAATATCCGATCTCCGAATATTATGAATGCATCAGCAGAAAATGTGGGGCGTGTACGCAACGTCATAGTCCGCGTAGTCTTGCTAGCTAGCGAGACTAAAAACACGCGCGAAGTGCGCATGGAGACCGTCCGTAACTGCCAGTCTCTGTCGGTCCAACGTCGCGCTTTGACACCAAACCGTGCGCTCTACTTGTTCATGTATCCTGAGCCGTCTCTCAAAACGCAGACGGATACGAGAGCGTGGCGACGTAAACCAACGCGGAGATCACCGAGCGTGCTACGGGACAAATTCTAGAATGTGGAGAAAATTAAGAGCAATGCGCAACCAGTGGTACCAGGCATCCCTCCTCTCTTCGCGGAAGTATGGGAACGACGGCTACCATGGCCTGTACGCAGGAGGAAAATCACGCCTAGTTGGAGCGAAAGAGTCAAAAAGGCAATCATTCCGCCGGAAAAAACATTATCATTACATTAGAGGATCTGACAAAGAGCTCATGTTCCAATCAGAAGTAGAAAGTCGCCTATCACCAAACGAGAATAGTTAGAATCTTGCAGCAAACACCAGAACTGATGGTAGAAAGAAAGCATAAATCCCAAAAATTTGGATTAGTGCTGCATGTGCCGTGTATATACACTACACTCCAATATCTCGTCACATTTACCACATTGACACTGTTTTTTACAAACATCACAACATATTATATAGGTTAGACGCGGAAGCGAGGTGTCTACGCTACATGCAACCCGAGGGGCTGTGGAATGTTGGGGTCCCGAGCGATAGCGAGGGCGGCTACCCACATGCCCGAGGGTTGCAATGTTGCGTAGACAACCGAGCTCTGCGTCTAACCGGTTTTAGACCGGAGTATCTGATTGGTGTTTGGGCGTTCAAATGGGTAGCAACAAGCTAGCAACGCTGCGCTCATTCCTCATTCCTTACCTTCGGATGGAACAAGACGCTTTCGTGTGAGACTCCGAGGAGACAGCCCCCGCCCCCCGTCAAAAATCGTTTACGTCATCATAAAAACGCCCTCATTGGTGTGGTGCGCGTTTTTGAAAGGGTTAGCAACGCACGGCACGGCCCAATGTGTTTGTGTATCGCCAGAGCTGAAGAAGCCGACGCTTTTTCGTCGTGGATATTGACGTGATTTCTGACTTTCGCGAGCTCCGGAGACTGTCCACAGACTTCTTGCAGGTGCACTACGCATTTTAAAAGAGCTACTTTGCCAGTCGCGCCTTCTACGCTTACATATACGAACGCGGAATCGGCCAGTTTGCGCAGATACACGACTTTTGAGAATAGCCATTTTTGTACGGGGAGATGCTGTAGACCACCTGCAAACGCCAGTAGACACCTGAAACGAGGTGTCTATGAAAAATAAACCCCCCGCAATTCTGTATCTGATTGGTCAATTGCGCGTGACTGCGGTCTAAAAATGCAGTAGACATAACATCATGAAAACCTTTAAAGTCTCCAAAATGCTTTTTACCACACTTAATACTGCGATACTCGCTCATGTGATCAGATGTGCAACTAGACCACGTCACACTGCTGTACAGGAGACCTCCCCATCACACCCTGCATGTCCACTTTCTTCAACATACATGTCAGGACCAGATAAGAGAAATTAAAAACGCAGTTGAGAACTGAGATACGAAAACAGAGAACTCAGATGTACTCTAAGGACTAACTGGAAACAAGGAAAGAAAGAAAATGGAATGCATCGACAGGACAGTGATTGTTGAGATGAATAAGAAAAACTAACACCACAGATGATAATCAAAAAATCTCATAGCATCCGCAAGCTCATCATAAATAGGTGGCAAAGTGCCTGCCTGTATCTGTTCAAGTATGATAATGTAGATAGCTTCCTGGGTTATCCTACTAGCATGGTAGGTCTGAGCAGTTTGAGTGGACACAGGTGTATCAGTCGACAGCGTGGTAGCATACCATGCATGCCAAGCGAATGATAAATTGTCCATCCTGACTGCTGATCTTTTGTGGTCAGTCAGCGTTGGCAAGCTTGCATCAGCCTTGTCCATATGTAGACCATGTGGACAGTTTGCAACAGGTAACATCCAGGGTGATCTGTGTAGCTAAATCACACACGATCTCTGTAGCTGAGGAACTCCGGCCTTAGGTTAAGATAACAAGTAGTACCTGAGAGGTTAAAAAACAAATCCTAATCTGTAAGGGAGTCAGAATGCATTCTGATGACACATTGAGGGATACTACCTACAACATCTCATCGTCAAACTGTACTATGCTGCGAAGTGTATTTGTCATGAATTTTCACCTTGCAGTGATGCATGGATGCAGTCGACTTAACGTGCAAGGACGCTGACATTGTATGGAGGACAATTTAAAATCGACAAAGATCATAAGTTACTGAGTAGTAGCGATTATAGCTACTAACATTGGTGTGATTCAACAAGGAAAACTAGCACAGGTGACTTATTATAGCTAAGGTAGGAAAGGCTAAAACAGACTGGTAGGTATACTCAGACATTGGTGCATGCAGTGCAACCGGCTCTCAGATCATTCTATAGCTAGAGCATGCCAGTGGAGAAGAAGAGAGAGAGAAGGGAGAGGACAGGGAGCCCCCAAACAGTCAAGATTGGTTCAGAGCTGGCATAGATGTGTTGCACAAGGTCTTATGTGACAGAAGTGAAGGAACACAGGTCTGTACAATGCGTCAACACGCGACTAGCTACCAGTAGCATAGTGTCATCTCTGTGTTGAACCCATCACACACAATGCTCAATAAAAGTGCATCGAAGATTAGGAAGTAAGTGTGGGTTATAACACTAAGCCTTAGGACCGCCATGGGTATCTGATCTGACCCTTGTTGCCATGGGTACTCTATCTTAAATCAGAGGAATTAGACATAATGTAGTAAAACTATTAGTGCCTAGTATTATAAACCATATATATATAGCTTCTTATGAAATCATGCAAAGTTATGGGACAACATTTGTGTCCCGTGGTGATTAACCTTACTATGCGGTGGGTCCTAACCAAGCAGGAGAAATGATGTACGTACATACATTACGCCTAGTATATAGGGCAGATATAAACTTCTTATGGACTTATGGAAGCTCTGTGCATATATCAAGAGAGTCGGTAGATCTCGATATAGGACGACACGGTGATGAACATTCTCACGTGATCCGCG
>CASHTH010003855.1:0-21317 GCA_030341885.1 Geodia barretti | reverse complement strand
GACTTCCTACCGACTTACGAGAAGCTTTTTACACACTCCTTTTTGATACTAATTGACTTCCTAAGCGTGACTACTGACGACTTCTTACGTACGCATATCGCGAGAATACAGCTCGGCAATTAAAGGTAGACATAGGGCCCAGTGAATTAGTTACCATTTTTAGAATTTAGCCTGTTTATACTACCACGGTCCCAATTCAAAGATACTCAGAACAATCTTACTTTCGAAGAAAAAAAGCTGCATAGTTTACAAGAAAAAGAAAAAAGGTTTACATATCGTTGAAAATTCAGTTCAGTGTGTGAATTTGTTGATCAGTTTTTTTTTACTTTTTTCTTCCATAATTCATTACTATCTCTTTCCCATTTTTGTTTTTATGCCCTACCTCTGTCCCCTTCTTTTTTCATCCTTCCCTCTTTACTCTGCCTCTCTCAGATATGGCTGGATGATGTACAGTGCGATGGAACAGAGACGACAATCTTTGCCTGCTCCAACTCAGGCTGGGGTAACCATAACTGCCTCCATTCCGAGGACGCCTCAGCCATATGTACCGGTATGTTGGTGTAATGTGGGATATAATAAGTTCTGACACGGGTAGTTTTCTCGCAAAAAATGCATTGCTGGTATGTACACTATAGCATCGCTCCCTTCCGAACTTAACCCTTTTCTCTCTCTCTCTCTCTTGTTCCCTCCCCTCACCCCTCGCTCCCGCCACCCCACGTCTTTCAAAGCCATCCCAGTTAACCCCAACCCTGTCCAGCTAATCGACGGACCATCCATCAACGAAGGCCGGCTCCAGATCTACTACAACAACGAATGGGGGACGGTTTGCGACGATCGGTGGGGGTTAGACGAAGCCAGCGTCGTCTGCAAGTCCCTGGGGTTCCCCGGAGCCGATGGGCACAAATACCTCCTCCAGTGAGTCATGTGACTGTCACATGACTTGTAAACCTCCATCTCAATCTCTGCAACAAAAACATAATATTGAAACTTTCGAGGGAGAAAGGTGTAGCAGTTTTCAAGGTTTATGTGAAATTTCTTCCCGCGAAAGTTTCAACCAGGTGTAAAATTTATGCTCCATAAAAAGTGTATGCATTTAGGTGCAGCCAGTAAATTTTTTATTCAGGCTCCAGACATTGCGTGAAATTTCATTGATACTGCGCATGCTATACGCTGGTGTTTCCATTCCAGTGACTATGGTCCGGGCTCGGGACACATCTGGTTGGACGACGTCGTCTGTACTGGGGAGGAGTTCTTCATACAGGACTGTAACCATGGTGACATTGGCGAGAACAACTGTGCCCACTACGAGGACGTCGGACTTCGCTGCCTGCGTGAGAGAGAGAGGGAGTCAAGAAAGAGGAGTGAGGGGTCTTTTAGCTGCATGGGTGGTTGGATTGGTTAATACCAGGAACATAATGGCACCATGAGACACTACACTGTTTAGTGTATGTATATATAGTGTAGCTCGCCCTATAATAATATGAACTCACGGATTACATCATAATATGCCCCCCCCCCACACAGCCAACACTCTTAAAGTTCGTCTGGTGAATGGAGGCAACGTGTCCTCGGGGCGAGTGGAGGTCCAATACAACGATGAGGAGTGGGGAACAATCTGTGACGACAGGTACCACAGTATGGGTGTATGGAAGTATATAATATGGGAATGGGTGTACGGATGTGTGGGAATGAGTGTATGCAAGTATGTAATATGGGAATGGGTGTACGGATGTGTGGGAATGAGTGTATGGAAGTATGTAATATGGGAATGGGTGTACGGATGTGTGAGAATGAGTGTATGGAAGTATATATGTAATATGGGAATGGGTGTACGGATGTGTGAGAATGAGTGTATGGAAGTATGTAATATGGGAATGGGTGTACGGATGTGTGAGAATGAGTTCATAGATGCACAGGAATGGAAGTATGGGAGTATTGAGAACGAAATTATGTGAATGTGTGCTTTAGGAGTGTTTTGGGGATTAGTTTCGTATGTGTGGCGAATCTTGTATGGAAGCTATTTTAGCCCACCGCACAACATCTACTCATACGTCCACTAGCTGGTATTGTGTGCAGCTTGTATGGATAGCTATTTTTAAAGGGTGCCTCACCCCTCCCCTGATACCCATCATACTGCCGCACTAGCTGGGACGATCTGCTGAGATGCAGATCGTGGTGTGTCGGCATGCTGGGCTGCAGTTCGGCGCCGTCGGTCTCCTCGAGAGGCTTCTTCGGCGTACGGACTTGGCGTCCTGCTGGATTTGGCGACTTCTTCTGTGGTCGAGACGAGTAGCTCCCTCCTCGACTGCTCTACGCAGGGCAGGTTCACATTGTCGTCACTTTCTCAGAGGAGCGCGCAGCTGGTCGCGTGCTCCAGTAATGCATTCTTCTTCTCTGCTACCGCTTTCTGTGGCTCCTCTCGTCCCATCTTCCGTTTTCTGGATGCGAAAAAGAAGGGAGAGATGAGAGAAGATGATTGGTTGTGTATAATGTACTGGAGTAGTTCCAATATACTGGTGCATCATAGCATACACGCGCACACTCATGCAGGAGGCTGCAGTGATATGTGTGGCTACATCTTTGTGCTGCTCCTCTCTCTCTCATACTCTACTCTCATTCTCATCATCCCTCTAACGTGATGGCCGTAGTGTCCAGACGTCTCGCGGCATCACGGAACGTTCCAGAGTCCTCTTGCACCCTAACACTTGCGGACGGTATCACCAGAAGACAGCTCGTGTCGGCGTGCCTGCGCGGTGGTTAGCCAGCGTCGCGCGCGAGGGCGCCGACTGACGACGTCGTGTGTTTGGCGGCTGGCAACTGGTCGCCGTCACATGCCTGCGCTGCTCGCCGGGTATGTACTAGTTTAGAACACTCGAAGCAGTCTTGACAAGTATTGTGTTTCAGCTTCCGATGATGATTATAGTGAGACTCGTTCGAGCAGATCACACAATCATGTTTGGTGTGGCCTTTGGCAAATAGAGCTTCACGCATGGGTGAGCAGATAAAGTGGAGAGGTTAAAATTATAGTGCTGACCATCAAATATTAATATGGGTTTAGTCTGTCATTTTATCCCTGCATCAGAATTATGGCGTTTAACACAGCGCTACTATATAGCTGGTATTCGTCATGTGTTTGGCCTCATCATCGCAGCTTCCTTTTTCCCGCGTCATCCCGTCGCCTTTTTCTCCTGCAGCAAGCTGCCCTCTGCTGACGAGCCACCTGATCATAGCAGTCTGAGCACTCATGGAGAACGACCCCTGGCCTCTATCACTGCGTGACGCTCATCGATCTGCGTACCTATGGCCTACAATATCGACGGGCTGCAAGTCTGGCGGCGATCGTAGCGTCGTGTGCGGAGTTTGACGGTGCCGTGGAACTCCATACTGCTCTGCGGGATGTGTGAATCTGGTAAGTGACGGATAGGGAAATACTCCTGATAGGCCGTTTGTTGTTGTATGACTAAACATGTACTAACAATGTGTGCTAAAATATGTGAGCACTTCCTGCTTGCAATGTGCTTCAATTGAACACTTTGTGGCGGGGCCATGGGTATAATCTGTAGTCAATATCAGCATAACACAAGATTACTGTGAAAGATATACTGCTAGATTATCACAAGTTAGCTAGATATCACCAACTATGCACTAGATAGTCATCAAAGGAGTAAGTAAAGCCCCTCATAGCGCTCTAATGTACTTTTTATCACGCTCAATGTTGCAGCTGTGTATGGTCACCGATTTGTTGCTATGCGTATTTCCCACCGCCTGCTCTCTCTCTCTCTCTCAGCAGTGCTCTCTGTGCCATCGATACTCTCGCAATTTCGTCACTGCCACGTTCATAGTTATACGGCGTCGCTCTCGAGGATCTGGTACAACTGTCGGTACCGCACACTAACTCAGTTTCAGCTGCGCCCTGACTGTTTCCTCCGCACATTATGCGCGTCTAGGCCGTCATGACAGCGTGTCGCGATCCGGGTGCCTGCAGCGGTCAAACAGGCTGCTAGTCTGCACAGGACAGACCCGCCATAGTTCCGTCTATTAATATCTCTTTCTCTCCTCGCTCTCGTCACTCCTCGTCTTTAATCTCTGTCTCGCGTTTTGAATGTCAGCTGACACAAATCAGATCTTTGAAAAATATGGTGGGGGAGGGGGGCAAAATCGATTTTCAGGTAGAACAATTTCGGGACGGGCATTATAGACTATTTCTCAGGGTCCGGCCTATGGAACAATTATCGGAACCCCCTTAAGAACCCCCGCATTTCCCTTTCTTCCTCTCCCCTCTCATTTTCCTCCCCCTCTCTTCCCTCTCCTCTCTCTTCCCTCTCCCCTCTCTTCCCTCTCCTCTCTCTTCCCTCTCCCCTCTCTTCCCTCTCCCCTCTCTTCCCTCTCCTCTCTCTTCCCTCTCCTCTCTCTTCCCTCTCCTCTCTCTTCCCTCTCCTCTCTCTTCCCTCTCCCCTCTCTTCCCTCTCTCTCTCTTCCCTCTCCCCGCTCTTACCCTTCGTCCTCCCCTCTCTTCTCCCTCACGCCCCTCTCTTATCCTCTCCTCGATCTTCCCTCTCCGCTCTTCCCTCTCACTCGCTCTCCCCTCTCCTCTCTCTCTCTCCTCTCCATCTCTCTCTCGCCGTCTCCTCTCTGTCTTCCTCTCCCTCTCATTTCCCTCTCCCCTCTCTTCTCTCTGCCCTCTCTCTCAGTCCCTCATCCCACTCTCTTCCTCTCCCCTCATCTTCCCTCTCCGCCTCGCTTCTCCCTCTCATCCCTCTCCGTCTTCCCTCTCCCTCTCTCGTGTCCGCTGCTCCCTCTCTTCGTCCTCTCCTCTCTTCCCTCTCCCCTCTCTCTCTTTTCCCTCTCTCCTCCTCGCTTCCGCTCTCCATCTCTCGTTTCCACTCTGCCCTCTCCTCTGCGCCTCTCCCCTCTCTTCTCTCTCCTCGCCCCTCTCCGTCTTCCCTCTCCTCTCGCTTCCCTCTCCTCGCCTCCTTTCCCTCTCGTCTCTCTTCCCGTCTCCTCTCGTCTTCCTCTCCTCTCCTCTCTCTTCCCTCTCCTCTCTCTTCCCTCTCCTCTCTCTTCCCTCTCCTCTCTCTTCCCTCTCCCCTCTCCTCTCCCTCTCTCTCTCCTCTCTTCCCTCTCCCCTCTCTTCCCTCTCCTCTCTTCCCTCTCCCCTCTCTTCCCTCTCCCCTCCCCTCTCTTCCCTCTCCCCTCTCTTCCCTCTCCCCTCTCTTCCCTCTCCCCTCTCTTCCCTCTCCCCTCTCTTCCCTCTCCCCTCTCTCCCCTCTCCCCTCCCCTCTCTTCCCTCTCCCCCTCTCTTCCCTCTCCCCTCTCTTCTCCGCTTCCCCTCTCTTCCCTCTCCCCTCTCTTCCCTCTCCCCTCTCTTCCCTCTCCTCTCTCTTCCCTCCTCCACAAACTATGTATGCACCTCGCTCCCTCCCTCCCTACCTCCAGCCAACTGCCCAAGACTGGCGCTCTCGGATCACGTGAAGGCCTCCTCCCAAGACACCTCCGTCAACACAGTAGTTTCATTCTCCTGTGACCAAGGCTACGCACTGAATGGAGACAGAGTCATCACATGTCTCAGTACCGGTGTCTGGAACGAATCAGCGCCATCCTGCAAAGCTCTTAGTACGTCTATTGTCTCTTCCTCCTCTCCCTCTAATCCTCCTCTCCCTCCTCCTCTCCCTCTAATCCTCCTCTCCCTCCTCTTACCTTCCTCCTCTCCCTCTAATCCTCCTCTCCCTCCTCCTCTTACCTTCCTCCTCTCCCTCTAATCCTCCTCTCCCTCCTCCTCTCCCTCTAATCCTCCTCTCCCTTTCCTCCCTTTCTTCATGTTATTTTAGTGAGAGCAACTTTAGGTCTATGTTAGGGAGGGGGCAACAAGCTAACCCAGGCTGTAGTTCTGACACTATTCTTTTTCTACTATTCTTTCTCTGGGGTCTTGTTCAGGGGGCAAAATCCATTTTCAGGCCCCTTTGCCCCCTTTCCCTCTCCTTCTTTGCCTCTCTGCTGCTTTTCTATTCTTCTCTCTTTCCCTCTCTTTTGCTTTCCTCTCTTCCCTCTCTCACAAACCCTCCCTCCCTGTCTCCAGCCAACTGCCCAAGACTGGCACTGTCGGATCACGTGCTGGTCACATCCCAAGAGAGCTCCGTCAACACCGTAGTTTCATTCTCCTGTGAGCAAGGCTACACACTGAATGGAGAGAGAGCCCTCGCGTGTCTCAGTACCAGTGCCTGGAACGCATCCGCACCATCCTGTACAAAGCCAAGTAAGTCAGGTTTTCATCTTTCTCTCCTCATCTCCTCTCTCTCCTTTCTTCTTCTCTCTCTCGATAACTGACAACTTCACAATATAAAAACTGTTGTGTGTTCCACAAACTTTTCGCAAACACTGGTTCCCGGGCGTGGCACACTAAAACACTAGTTGCCGGGCGTGGCACACTAAACCGGTGAGTATACACGAAAAAGTACTTCACAGTTACCATGAAATTCGCGAAAGATCTTTGTCGCCGAAGTTGTCTCTACTTTTCATGTCTACACATTTTCTCTCTCGTCTCTCGACACAATATAGCAACAAGTTACCCTCTTTCTCCTTCCTCTCCTCATCTCCAGCCATCTGCCCCAAACTGACACTATCGAGCCACGTTAAGGCTTCGTCGGGCAACAACTCGGTACACGCAGTCGTCATGTTTTCCTGTGAAGACGGATACACTCTCGACGGGGACAAGCAAATCACGTGTCGGGAAGACGGCACATGGAGCAGCAACCCGCCAAGCTGCAGTAGTGGCGGCACCTCTCAATCACAGAAGAACGGTCAGTGACTCTGGGAAGGCTAAAATTTGTCCACGCGAAAAAGCAGTATAAGTCGGCAATTTTTTTTTCGAGCTTTCACTAAAAATCGATTTTGCCGACTTATTATATACCACTTTTTCGCGTGAACGGTCACATTTTATAGAGCCCATTGCAATAATGTTAGCCAAATTTTAGCTCTTATGTGATCGTTTGTTCCAATCTGCAATCTTACATACAACTTTCTCTTGCCAATGCACCTCATCCCTTCTTTATGTTTAACCCTCTGCTTTCCTGCCATGTTTTTAACCCTACACAGTTTCAACCATCTGCTTTTCTGGCATGTTTTAACCCTACACAGTTTTAACCCTCTGCTTTAGGACATGTTTTAACCCTTTTCCTCCCAACCCACTGTAATCTTTCCTGCAGACAATTCATCGGACGTCGGTGCAATTGTGGGTGGTGTCGTTGGAGGTATACTTATTATTCTTCTCATGGTCGTTGCCACGGCGATTATCTTCTGGAAAATGTCGTAAGTTTCTTCTCGCATTCAGGACAGTTGGTGATTTGGTGGAATGATGGACGTACAAAAATATCCCAAACATCCTCTACATTTGTTTCTTTCTCACTATTTCTGAGGGGCTGTAGTTTGCTCTTACATCATCTTCCCCCCTCCTTTCCTCTTCTCCTTTTTCCCTCAGGTCACGATACAGCAAGACGGGCTACAGTAACGTCAGAATGAGAAGAGCAGACGACAGGATCGAACTCTTCGCTGATGAAGGTGTCTACTATAGCACCCTGTCCCTGTCTGTCTTTAGCCTTTCAGCTTTGCCAAGGGGACCAAATCTTTAAGACATGTGAAAAAGAAGTATCAATAAGCATTGTTAGACAAGTGTGCAGGAGGAGGCAACTAGATTCTGTCTTTTTAAACTCCAGGCCACTGCACATAATTTTAGCATTTGGCTATAGTTTTAAGCCGGTATTGTATTATACTCTGCCTTCCTTCTCCCTCCCCTCTCCCCCTCCCTCCCCTCTCCCCCTCCCTCCAAGATGGAGATGCTGATGAACCACTGTACAGTACGGAGCCTACTGAAGACGACGCTCCACTCGATCTCTAAAAAAATCTTAAGAATTTGGACGTCACAATGTTTTCGTTGCTCTTACTGTAATAATACAGTACCAGATGATAACTAAAACCCACGTTTGTTCTGGTACGTAGCTATTGTACATGTTTGTTTCGAATATGAATTATGCACACTTATTATCTTATTCTCTTTTTAAACAGTGCATAACCTAATTGTATAATATAATAATAATTATACATGACAGTCTGTGAATCTGACAGACAGCTGTGCATAATGCGTTAATATTATTATTGGCATGCAAGCAAGCAATTAAGCCAAGTGTTTGTCGAAACTAGCTGTATGATAACAACTGGGGTAAACTCAAGAAAAATCAATTATCCACCACAAAAATTGCACAAAATTAAGAGCAATGACAATATCTTGAAGAGGTGGTTTATAGGCAATGCATAGCAAAAATGAACCAATCAGGAAAAGAGGGAGTATCTGACTGGGAAAATAAGTGAGTATTTGTTATAATAATAATAATACCAGTACAGTATCATACTGGGGGATATCTCACAATGTGCATGAATCGATATCTGAAGTCATCACAATCACAAAAGTTAGTAGCAGCGATACAGTATCGCAGGCGTAGGTGGGAGTGAGGTGCACATGATCCGACAGCACCAGACGAAACGACACTTTTCGTTGGGGATGTCGTAGTGAACTTCCTCGAAACCTCTTCCGCAGCAGAGGTTATTGCAGCTGTCCGACCCACTGCTGTGGGGGTCACACACGCGTCCCCTGGTGTCCTGAATTTCGCAAAGATCGGGAGTATCGCAGAGGTAAACCGGGAATCCAGGTAGAGGTGTTTTGTCTGGTCTTCCTGCGATATGGAGCGTGTTGTTTATCTTTTCGACCTTCTGCGAGCCTTCGTACTTCCGTCTGAGTTGGCTGAAGATTTCGTCAACAGAGGGAGCCCGCTCGTAGCAGGTCTGGACGACGCAACTGCCAGAGAGACCGGTACAACGACAGTAGGTGGAGGTCTTGTTGACAGCCTGGGTAAATGGGAGGGAGAAGAGAAGAAAGAGGACTAGTAATAAACTCAGTTGGGTGGTCCACGCTCATTTTAGAATTAGAAAAACCGTCTAGTTTTACAATTGCTAGGACAACTGCTGCAAACAGACAGCATAGCTAGCAACTCGCCAAATGAGTAATAAAAAATTACATGCACTGGCTATTGTGCAATTACGAAACCAGTGCCTAAAACAAAATTTGCAGACGTTGATTTAATTACCCCACAATGAAACATAATCACTATACCAAGCTGCTTACTCACTTCATATCCCAGTCTGTAATTGTGACTTCTCACCAAATCCACCTCCATATCGCAATCCTCGGTATTGTAGAGTTCTTTTACGAAACGAATGGCATAATCGACATTTTCATTGCAAGTATGGAGGAAGGTAGTTCCGTCCTCTCTGCGGTTTTCACCAGTGTTGCAGGGACAACCGTCTATGACTCCTCTGTGGCAGGCTGATGCAATTCCCAGGGTTGCCCCTGCACTTAGGAAGGCACCCACTACGGCGGTTTCCCTGGTGACTGTGAGATGGAAGAAAGTGAGAGGAATTACTAGGGATTGTGGTGCTACTGAATAAGGGACACTTTGGGAGGGGCGGGGGGGCAGACATCAGTGTCCTTTATTGAGATATCTCCCTCATTCGGCTATAATGTATTATTTTGGGACAGAAACAAATGTCCACCTTAATTTGCAGTGTTTTCTTATTCTTTTTTCCTTTCAGTGTTCACTGTCCTTATTTCCACTGGGTACGGTAGGGCAGGCGGCACTGGGTTTAATCAGAGGAAAACTTACAGTTATGACACACGAATTCTTCAAAGAGGTGCTCTTCACCCAGCGCACAGTTCCACAGGGTGTTTGTAAACTGCTCCTGGCAACCTCGAATTGCATGCCACAGCCCTCTAGACAGTGCCCACACCACCTCTTTCTCTCCGTGACGAGAGCAGTGCTTTTCCTGAGGATTGTTGAACACAAGAGTGTCTTCGCAATTGGGACAGTCCCCGTAACTAACGGAGCAGTTTGTTCTCCCCAGTGACCTGGGAAGAAAAGGGGAATGTCGACAAAATCAAAAGTTGCAGCAGTCAGGGGGAAGGAGAAAATCAGCTTTGTGCAGGAGACCTGCCTATAATAATTATACCAGGACCTATCTATACAATAGTACAGTGCACTCTTGGCTCACACATTTTTCAACCAAAAGCCTGCAAAGCAATATGATCCGCCGTGCTACACCACTTTATTTACCTATCACCCCTGCGATAATAATTGCAGCACTCAACGGCGGGGTCATTATACCGGCGAAACCATAGCACGCGCGTCTAATGCAGTTCTGGACTGCTACTTATAAGACTAATACATGCAAGAAAATAGGTCTACTTACCACCATGATGGACACTGACATGTACACTGACATGTACTACAACACCTCAGTTGGAGGACAAGAAACAAAACTATGGAAAGTAACAAAAGGCCTCCTCGAGTTCGCATCATCGGTATATAAGTAAAATCCAGCACCGACTTACAACTACTGTCGTGATGGTCGAGCTAACTCAACACTCGATTTATGAAAAACTGCAGCACGCAACAAGCGGCAGCTGTAGAAACCGGTCCCTAAGTTTTTATAGCGCAGCCGCAGCGGTCGAGCAGGCGATAATCAAATTATGCGAGTTATCCCGAGCGCCCCGCCTTGGATTGTCCCGCTAATCGTATTAGCGCTCGACAAAACAACAAACTGCATTGTTGACGTTCGTGCAAAGTTGTAGAGCCTCACTCTCGTCTCGTGAACGGGCATGGTTTGCGGTTCGCCGACGATCCCGCGCGCTCAAATATTGTTGCGCATGCGCACACATTTTCGCCCGCGCTTAACATTCCAGATCAGATCAGAGTCGATAAACCACACTGACAGTATAGTATGGTATGACAATCATGACGTAACGAAACTGAACGGGCAGGGTTGTGAATGGAGAGTAGTATATAAGTGGCTGGTGAAAGAACCAATCCAAGGCAAATGAGTGGGGCTAGGGTGAGTGGGGCGAGGGTGAGAGAGGGAGAGTTAGGAGTTTTCTACAGGCAGCGATATCCAGTCTTTGTAATAACCTCTTCCTGGACGCACTCTATTCTGCAACACCATACAAACCTGCATGTCTCAACTGGGACCTCGTAAGTGAACGACTCAAACCCATTGTTACAGCATAGAGAGCTGCAACTGTCAGGACCACTGATGCTCGGTTCGCATCTGCGCCCCCTGGTTCCCAGGATATTGTCTTCCGGAGAAGGAATACAGAGGTTTGGAGTGTTTCTGAGGTGAACAGGGAAGCCGGGGAGTGCTGTTATATCGGGGTTTCCCGCGAGGTACAGGCTGGAGTTCAGTTTCACAACTTTCTGCGAGCCATCGTATTTATTTCGTAGCTCGCAGGCGATTTCGCTGATCGTGGGAGCCTTCTCGTAGCAACTTTGCAGGACACAGCTGCCCGAGAGACCGATGCAGCGACAGTAGGTTGAGGTGCGGTGGACGGCCTGGGAAGGTAGAGCAGGGAGGGGATCGAGAGAAAAGTTTAAGTCTTGCGTATACACCTGCAGTATAGTACTTATTCTGTGGGGATGGAATTCTTGTGGGATGCAAATTTAATTCCCTGCATGCCACTACCTGTGTTTCAGAAAAAATATGTGCATGAAAATTTGGACCCAGTAAAAGAAAAATTTTTTGGCCCACCTGGTAGCCTAGTTCGTAGTTCCACAAGTTGGCCATAGCCTCTTCCATGGTGCATCCCTCCATGGTGTAGAGATTTCTCACAAACCGAGTAGCAAACCTCACGTTATCGTTGCACTGGTGAAGATATGTAGTGTTGTCATCTCGATAGTTAGTGCTTGCGATGCACGGACACCCATAGATTAAACCCTTGTGACAGGCCTCTGCAATTGCAAGGGCAGCCCCTGCACTTAGTAAGGCACCCACTATGGCAGTTTCCCTGGTGACTGTGAGATGGAAGAATGTGAGTGGTATTATACTTTATTAACATGGTGCTCCTGAATAAGGGGCACTCATTTGGATCTAATGTTATGCGGCAAAACAAAATCTCCACTATAGAGGTGTCCTAGTTTCCTAGTTGGGTCTTTTGGAGGCTCCACTATATTTTTCTGAGATAAATTGACATTATTAGTATTGGGGTGGAACCACTACAGAGAGGAGTCCTTTTTGGACGTTCCACCTGATTGTGGTACACTGGGACTTTTAATGCATGTGCTGATTGCCAGCTTGAACTAACCTACACGGTCTTGCGTGAGTAGCTATTTGCACCAGAGAAAAAAATCAGAGGCAAACTTACAGCTATTGCACACGAAAGATCCAAAGATGTGCTCTTCACCCAGTGAACAGTTCCACTGTGTGTTTGAGAACTTTTTCTGGCAGGCTCCAATCGCATTCCGCAGCCCTCTACACAGTAGGCCAGAATACTCACAACCACCAGTGTCTTCGCAATTGGGACAGCCCTCGTAACTAACGGAGCAGTTTGTTCTCCCCAGTGACCTGGGAAGAAAGGATAAAGGGGAAAATGTCGACAAAAGCAAAAGTAACAAAGAGATGCAAAAGGCAGGGGAAAATGAAAAATCGAATTTGCGCAGGAGACCTGCCTGGGGAAGCCAGTCTATACAATAGTGCAGTTAGAATGGGGGCTAAATCCACCGTTGGCTCATTCGACCACGAAGCGTGTAAAGCATAAACTACTGGACCCTGGTGTATTACACGCGGAACCATAGCCCGCGCGTCTGCTATCCCCGTCCCTGCAAGGGGTTTAGCTACTTACCACCATGATGACATTGACATGTACCACAACACTCCAGTTGGTGGACTAGAAACATAACTATTGCAAGTAACAAAAGGGTTCGCATCTTTGGTGATGTTGACTAGCAAAATCCAACACCGACAGATATCCAAGTGTTGAATCCTTACAACTGCTGCCGCGACGGTCGCGCTAACTCAACGCTCCATCTCAAAGCCCGCGACAAGCCGCAGCCGAAGAACCCGGTCGTAACTTTTTCAAGAACGCCCCGCCTTGGATTATCCCGCTCCATATATTAGCGTCCGACAAAACAACATTGTGCCACTCGGTCCCCCTAGTACAGTAGACCCCTACTCACGTGGCGCACAGTACAGAGGCGAGTGTGACAGGTCGGGGTCGCGTGCGCGACGCCGCAGTTGCGGATCCCAAAAATTGTTGCGCATGCGCACACATTTGCGCCCGCGGCGGTAAACATTCCAGAGTCGATCGAAAACACTGACAGTATAATGGCATGTTGGGTATGAGATAACATATATACAATCATGACGTTAACGGTACTGAACGGGCAGGGTTGTGAATGGAGTAGTAAGTGGCTGGTGAAAGAACAATTCAGAACCAATCCAAGGCAAATGAGTGGGGCGAGGGTGAGAGAGGGAGAGTTAGGAGTTTTCTACAGGCAGCGATATCCAGTCTTTGTAATAACCTCTTCCAGGACGCACTCTATTCTGCAACACCATACAAATCTGCATGTCTCAACTGGGACCTCGTAAGTGAACGACTCAAACCCATTGTTACAGCATAGAGAGCTGCAACTGTCAGGGCCACTGATGCTCGGTTCGCATCTGCGCCCCCTGGTTCCCAGGATATTGTCTTCCGGAGAAGGAATACAGAGGTTTGGAGTGTTTCTGAGGTGAACAGGGAAGTCGGGGAGTGCTTTTATATCGGGGTTTCCCGCGAGGTACAGGCTGGAGTCCACTTCCACGACTTTCTGCGAGCCATCGTATTTCTTTCGTAGCTCGCAGGCGATTTCGCTGATCGTGGGAGCTCTCTGGTAGCAACTTTGCAGGACACAGCTGCCCGAGAGACCGATGCAGCGACAGTAGGTTGAGGTGCGGTTGACGGCCTGGGAAGGTAGAGCAGGGAGGGGATCGAGAGAAAAGTTTGAGTTTTGCCATGCAAGACTACACCTACAGTGGGGATCCCTACATGTAAAATCTACCACTACTACTTGCTCATTAATCAGATGTCCATAAAATTTTGACCCCGTGAAAATTTTTCGCGGCTCACCTCGTAGCCTAGTTTGTTGTTCCACCGGGTGACCACATCCTCTTTCGTGGTGGATCTCTCAAGGTTGTAGAGATTTTTCACAAACCCAATAGCAAACTCCACATTATCGTTGCACTGGTGAAGAAATGTAGTGTCGTCGTCTCGATAGTTGGTGCTTGCGATGCACGGACACCCATCAATGACACCCGTGTGACAGGCTTCTGCAACTGCAAGGGCAGCCCCTGCACTCAGGAAGGAATTTACCACAGCAGTCTCTCGAGTAACTGTGAGTATAGTAAGGGAAAAGAGAGACAGTTGTGGGGAGAGGTAAAACTTTTAACTGTGTGTAGGGAAACAGATCTTCACAGAGGTACGATCCCTAACTTGGTCCCAAGTTTTACTTTTCTCTTATGTAAATAATCACTAATGGCTTATATTACCCATGCAGACAATATTGAGGGGGGCTTACAAAACTAGATTGGTTTTGCTCTAGATTGCTTACTGTTTTCAATGAACCGTCCAAAAAGATACTCTCCGTTAAAAGTGGTGCAGTTCCATTGCGTGTTGTTAAACTTTTTCTGGCACTGTCGGATGCAATCGAGCGCTCCCTTAGAAATGGCCTTCACCACTTCGGTATTGCCGTGCCTCGAACACTGCTCCTCTTGGTGGGTGTTGAACACATGTGTGTCGGCACAGTTTGTGCAATTAGTTGGATCAGTGGCACACCTATCAAATCCAAGTGACCTTGAGAAAAAGCGCAGAGAGAAAGTGAAACTTGGGGGAGTGCAGTGAAAGGGGAGGAAACAAAACACACTTCCATGCGCCAACTAGCTATCTTCCTAGTTCCTTAAAAAAAGGAAAGTATTTCCTAAAATATTTCACAACCAATACACAGCCCGACAGAAAGTCACTTCAGTAGGTATTACAGAAGCGCTCGGGACACTGGCGTCGCCCCCGCAAATAACAGGCTCTGTCCAGGTCTCTAGTTACAAAAACGCCAGCAAGAACCGATGGCTACGACTAAACCAAGCAGGTTGAACTGCGCTGAACCGCGCACGGCACTCACCACCATGGCTGGGAGGCGCTGGAGAACACCAGAAAGTGGAACAAGACAACCAGTACCGAGCACACGACCTTTCTTCTCATCTCTCCCCCGCCAAGTTTTGCAGTCAGCTGAGGCGAACCAATACAGAACCCGTATCACTGCAACGGCAAGATATTATAGTCCGGCTAACACACTGCCTCGCGATCTCCCGCGCTCAATCTCTTCGGGACAATTGAACTCGTGTTTCTAGCCTGCCCGTTTCTCTACAGCGGAAATGGGGCTTTCACTGTTCCAGCTAACAAAACACTCGCCGCGGTTCCAGAGTCCGGCAAAATAACAATGTTGCGCTCCGCCACAGGCCAGCCCTGCAATTTGCGTTGCCAGCGCGCCCACGACTAATTACACGCACACACCCGCAATCGTAATGCACCTTACTACTCTGCATGCACGCTATTTTACCAGCTTTCTGGAAATTTTTATATGAATTTGATGTGAGGTTTCTTCCGAGCACACACGAGTCGGGACCAGCTAAACACACACCAAACCAGATGTCAACTGTAGTACTAGAAGGGACTGAGGGCGGTGTAGTAACGCTACAAACTCGCTCACTAATCTAATATACAAAAGCAGCAACCAGCCAGGGATGTACGTATATGTCACACCACATGGCACTAGCTACACGTATTGACTGTAGGGTCACGGCGTTTCTTATTCTCTGCCAACAGCTAGTAGGCACACTATGGAGTGTCAATAGAAAGCCCCCTACCGTTCCAACGCTAATGCTGGCCCCGTCTGGCCGGTTGCGCGCACGGCTTTTTTTCCGCGCACCTCAACGCGCATGCGCATAAATTCTTCGGTGCGCGCGCAGCACAGAGCTAGCTAGCTAGCTAGAACGAATAATGACGTAAGAGGCCTGAAGGTATTATACAAAATAATGGTGGGTACAGTGTGGCTGGTGACGGTATGATAAACCAAAAATCGCGATTTACACACCAAAAAAACATAATATTGGACTATAGCACCAAAGGTTAATGGGCAAGAGAGAAACTATAGTCAAAACTGAGGAGTGGTGATAAGCAAAGAGAGTGAGAGAGAGAAGGTGAGGAGTTCTGTTAGGGTAGCCATCTCTACAAGCAGCGATATTCCGTGATTATTACGGGCTCTTTCTGCTCGCAGTGAATTCCACAGCACCACACGAACCGACATTCCTCCCTCGGCACCTCGTAGCGAACCCGCTCAAACCCACCGTTACAGCAGAGTGCACTGCAGCTATCCGTTCCACTGCTACTCGGCTTGCAGACACGCCCCCTCGTCCCCAAAATCCCGTTCTCCGGCGAAGGAAGGCAGAGATTGGGGGTGTTGTTGACATGCACTGGAAAGTCACTGATTGGTAATATTTCTTGATTCCCGGCTATGCAGAGACTGTTTTCGCACATTTCGACTTTTTGCGATGCCGAGTACTTGTTTCTGAGTTTTTGGCCGATTTCGTCAACCGAGGGAGCCCGCTCGTAGCAGGTCTGGACGACGCAACTGCCAGAGAGGCCGGTACAACGACAGTATGTTGACCGATTGTTTACAGCCTGCAGAGTGAGATAGAGTTGTGGGGGGAAGTAAAACTTTTAACGTGTAAGAAAGAGATCTTAATAAAGAGGTATGATCTCTTACTTTGTCCCAGGTTTCACTTAAGACTTATCTCTCTTAATCAATTATGCCTACATACACAGCTACAAAGATAGAACGAGACTCCACTGTATTATAATAACGCCTTACTTGATAGCCTAGTTCGTTGTTCCACTTGTTCACCAGGTCAGCTTCATCCGTGGAATCCTCGATGCCGTAAAAGTTCTTCATGAAATCGACGGCAAACTGGACATTGTCGTTACACTTCTGCAGATAAGTGATTCCGCCCTCTCTCTTCGTTTGGTCGGCAATGCACGGGCAGCCGTCTATTGTACTCTTATGGCATGCCGAGGCAATCCCGTGGGTAGCTCCTGCACTTAGGAAGGCGTTTAGCATCGCAGTTTCTCTCGTAGCTGAGGGAGGGAGGAAGAAAATGGAACGTGTGTATAGACAACTGTAAACTTATCGTGTTTTTTTGGTGCAATTTTCTGCCCGAAAACCACACTTACCACTTTCGATGAAATGCCCAAAGAGATATTCTCCGTTGAAGGTGGTACAGTTCCACTGCGTGTTAGAGAACTGTTGCTGACAGTCTCGGATACAATTGAGGATCCCTCGAGACATGGCCCGGACCACTTCAGTCTCCCCGTGTCGCGAACAGAGATTCTCTTGGTGTTTATCAAAGACATGCGTATCTGCACATCTGGAGCAGTTTGAATTTGACGTCGCACATGTATCGAACCCCAGCGACCTTTGAGAAAGAGGGAGGGAGAGACAGGGGACTAGAGTATAGCCAAATTCTGAACCGTAATATAATACACAGAGAGTAGTCAAACAGCATTATGTGTACTGCAGATGTTTGCTGTATATACATTATAGTCTCTGCCAAGTGTTCTAGCAGTTCCTACTTTGTTGTGCTTCATGTAGGATACCTGGCATGATCATTGCACTAGGAGAACACACAGAAGTAGGCAGCGTGGCAACTATTACTATGAAACTAAGGTATTATACATAACTCAGTTCAATATCTGTGTGGCAATCACACACACACTACTGTAAATTGCTATCCTATGTAAACTGTGTACCAGGCATAGCCAGTAAATTACTAGGCTAAGTAAACATATCCCTCAGGCGTTGAGGTGTTGTGGACAAAAGGGTGCAGAAGGTGCGCAAATAAGCACACCATAACGGAAGTGTGCACCAGTGAGGCTAAACCCAAATTCAATCTCTAAAAATAGTTATGATCAGCAAAACCACTAGCCCCAATAGTTGGACTGCTCAGCCCAAAATTGGTCCAAAACCACTCACTGAATGTACCATCATGGCTCCCTCCCGTTTGTTTATGCCAATTCAATTTTACACATGGGACTGATAAAGAAATTGGATGAACATTTCAGGGAAATATTTTTGAAGACCACGCTCCACGTGCTCCTATTATACGCACGCACACACCGGCAGGCACACACCGGCACGCACACACCGGCACCCGTACTGTATAAACTATAGGGTAAGTGCGGTGGATCTGATTATGCGGACTTACCACCACGGTTGAAGGGCGGAGCAGGACAGCACTAAATGACCAAGAACCGCAGCAAGGAGTACTACTTCTCCCTTCATCTTCTTGAACGCGGGTGCAGTGGAAGTCCGGCGGTCGATGCGGGGGGTGTTCTGCAAACGCTCAGCTGAATACGTGGATTGAAATAACGACAGAACCCTTATCGCTGCAAGTTCTCTGGCAGCACTGTCCGCTGTGAAACAATACTCGGAGAAAGCGTGAATCTGGATGTTCTTTCTTCGCGGAGGTATAATTATAGCGTGCGTTTCCGCGAGAGGGGAGCGCGATTACCGCAGCGCTCGCGGCGCATGCGCACAAAATGACGCGAGCGACCACCAAAAACAGAGACATAATATCAGACAGCTCGTATAAGCAGGGAAAAGTATTGGCCGCTACAGACATAGTACAATATACACCCAAGCTATTATTATAGCTGAATGAGTTAGTTGTATGTCATGTAGCGAGGGGTGGAGCTAAACTTGGCATAGGCCTTGATGACTTTGTTCACCGCGTCAAGAAAGTCTTTCTCTGAAGCAACCTGCACAGGGAAGACACTCCCATGAGGGACAGAACTCTCATTCTCACTCCATTTTACCAGTGATCTCCGCTACCAGGTGCTAACACTGGCCATTCATATGCTCTGCATTGCAGCCACAATTGCACTATCATTATTGCAGAGTTTATGCCTCTATATCAATAGTAAATCCTGAATGGTACAACTGTCTGCACCACTCAACAGTTTTCTTTACTCATCAAGAAGGCAAAAAGCTCAGCTTTTTCTCTTACTCTATGCAAGAGAGGTATATACAGTTGCAACCACACTGAAGTTCTTGGCTAGTAGCTGACCACTTTAGTGCAACTGCTGCAGCAAGAAACCGATACTCCCTAATCCAATTAAAGGGAACAATAGCTGACGGTGGTGATAGCAAGCCTAAGGAATGGACTTTGCACACCATAGATTAGATTAGCAAGACCAAAGCGTGTCCCCAGAAGCGGCAGGCTCCAAATGCAAAGTTGCCATAGGCCCAGCGATGCACTAACAAACACCATTCATGGCAAGCAGAGAACTTGCTATTCTTTTACTAGCACATCAACTTCTTAATCCCACCCTCCCTCACTTCCCAATTAATAGGTGCTCTTCAACACACTGCATATTCTAACCAAGGAAGGTTCTAGCAAATAAGGCAGGGCCTGCCATAGAAACTGTCTAGATCCTTCAAGTTATGTGAGGTGAATAGTTCCTTCCATTTGGAGGCCATGGCACTAAGTTACCCAATACTCCATTCTCATGTGACACTCTGTCACCTCCCACTCCCCAGGAAGTGTGGAATATTGTAAGTCCATTCTGATTACTTTACAACTAGTTAGCAGTCCACTGGACAATGCAGTGGACCACCCAGGCCTATAGCAACAGCCAACATCTGAGAGATGGGGGGACAGGACGCTTGCTGCCTCTCCCTTATTTTTTTCCTTGCCGTTTTTATTTTCTCTTCCTCCACTGATCAAATTTTTCCTTCCTTCAGAATTTTTGTCCCGCTTTAGCCAGTTCCCTTTGTTACAATCACTGATTTGTTAGCTTTGCGTTCCCACCCCTTTCTCCCCTTTGTTTCAGTTCCTACCCTCTCTTTTCCTATTTCTCCTTCCACTCCTTCACCCTGCTTCCCTTCCCCTTGACTTCTAGCTCCCCTCTTTTTTGGCCTTACCTGTCCGACTCCCGCTCCGTTCATCCTCCCCTTTCTCTTTGTCTCGTTTGTTCTCCTGTT
Organism: Geodia barretti; assembly: GCA_030341885.1. NCBI lineage: Eukaryota > Metazoa > Porifera > Demospongiae > Tetractinellida > Geodiidae > Geodia > Geodia barretti. The sequence goes on along the minus strand of CASHTH010003855.1, from coordinate 1,377 downwards.
ACTCTCTACTTTTCCCCTCGCTGATTTTTACTTTCACGTCCCCACGTCCGCTGTTTTTTTACATCCCCCCCTCCTCCCCGTTATTGTTTCACCACTCGTTTTCCTACTCTGCTCGTCGTCTTTACCGCCCACTCTAGCCCAGCGCGCCCCCTTTGCCTTTGATCCACCGCTTCCTTTCCTTCTTCCTCTCCCGCTTTATTTTGACCCCTTTGACATTTCCTCCCCTTCCTACTATCCGTGATCCCGCCGCCTGTCTGGGTTTCGATGACTTGCTGCTGTTTCTCCTGTCCGGAGGCTGCGTCGCGCTCCTGTGGAACCGCAGCCAGGGCTGCCTCAACCTGGATGGCAAACGAGTCCTCAATCCCGGCGTGTTGCTGGAAGCCGGACGCACCCATCGGCGAGATGAACTGCATGCGCAAGCACCTTCCCGCCGTCAGGGGGACGCTCGCCGCCGCGGCCGCGCCGGCCGTGTCGTCACCTGGCCATTCGGATCGTGCCCGGGGATGACCGGCACGTCATCGTTCGGACGACAGTCCGCGGATCCGACCTCGTGCTCCGACGCCCTCGCGATTGCCGGCCGCTATGTGAAATATGAAATCCCGTATGCCGAGGTCGGCACGAACGGCGCGTGGACGGGCAGGTGGGAAACCGTGAAGCCCGGACGCCCTGCCTCGCCCGGACCGACTATGGCTCGTCGCACGTCCGCGGACGCGCTTGCGCTTGCCGGAGCCAGAGCCCGGACCAGGGTCTCGACGTGGTGAACCTCGGAGCGCCACCTTCAGGGAGAGCGCTGCGACCTCGGCAGGCGGCCCATGCCGAGCTGGCGCTGGAGGGCACACGTCCCGGCGTACTGATCTCGGCGGCGAAGCGAGCACGGTCACCACCAAGACCCCGGGTGGAAGGGCGGCCTCCCAACCTGCGAATATCTGCTGGCGCTAGCCCTTGCTCTCTACGCTGCGCGCCCACCGTCACACGCCATCGCCTGCGACACCGTACGCGCATCGATGGATCGGAGGACGCGGCCGGCGCCTCTCGGTCCCGATACCTGGCACGCGCAACGGCCGCGTGCGGCGGATCGATCCCGCGCGATATGCTCGCCCGGCACGACAGCTACTGACGTTTTCCGAGACAACTCGGCGATCTGTGGTGACCGTTCCCACGCGCACGCCAACGTCCAATGATGTCGGCGATCTTGATCACCTGAACAGGGTCGGCCGCCTTCGGCAATGACTTGACGGTACTACCCGGGAACTCGTCATGGATCGTTATATTCCAGGCCTGAAATTCTCGAACGGCCAGCTCCGCCAACCTTTGCAAGTGGCAAGGGTCCGCTGTCGATAGGGGACCCTTGCCAGCGCGTGTAACTGTGAAAATACT
>CASHTH010003854.1:0-23288 GCA_030341885.1 Geodia barretti | reverse complement strand
CACTTAGCTAATCCTGTTGTAAACACAGCTTAGACTTGCATGAATGTTATATATATATGTCACTAAAGAACAGTAAGGAGTGTGTAGCTAGCTACAAAACAGTTCTCCACAATCTTTCCCTGGCCTAGAGACAAGGCTTAATGTTTCTGTTCACAACTGCATATGCAGGGTTGGGTGCTGTGGAGACACGGTAAGAGACTCCATACGCCAAATTATCTCTAGTGGCTGGACCGGTTTCAGCCACCCAACGCTGCTGTCGTACATCATCAACTGTTTCATAGACTCCAATGTCTGGGTGACTGTCATCATCGCCAACTGTCTCATAGATTACTGCTCTAGCACTGCAAAGGAAGGAAATCACACTTCAGTAGTAAATTAGTCCACTGCTGCTGCAAAACTGTGCTATTGACTACTTCTCATCAGAAGGAATACACTGTTCTATAATTACCTTGGATCTGTATAAGAACTGTTTCCTGCAGCAAACAATAACATTAGCTTACAAAATGAGGATCACTTTGTGTGAGAGAATTTTCATGCATGATCAAAACACCCACGCAAAAGTTAACTATATACAACTCTCAAACTTCCAAGTTCTTTAAACTTACTTGTACAGATGGGATTGTTGCACTGTAAAAGAAAGACAAAAATATGGATACTCAAAACCTAATACAAGAGTGACTAGCACAAACTACCATGTATAGTAATGTACCTTGTGAATCCGAATGCATGTGGCGGCAACTAGTAGCAGCAGTCCTGGCAATAGAATACCTCCACTGATTGACACAGGAATGATCCAGGCCAGCTGACCCAGTATGTCTGAGTCCTGACAATCTGCAAAAATCAACCGATGTAAGGAAGCAAAGCCTATTAAAAACTGTTGTCAGACCTCTCTCTCCTCCAACAAAGACACTGCCCATAGTGTTGAAGGCCCCAGAGAGTACCACCTGATAGTCCACAGTACATCCCATCCCGTTCAAATGTACAAGACACTGATATCCCATCACTATCTGCAGGGAGCAAGAGAGCTAATAGTAACGCTTGTAAGGTAAGAACTCACTGAGGTAATCCAGAGGGCTGGGATGACAGTCTCCTATGGAGCAGTTCATAGGCCAGCACAGAGCACATGACACAAAGAAACTACAGAGGTGGTCCTATGTACAAATTTAGATGCACGTAGTTCATTCAATAGGTTAGTGGATCAGTGCATGTTACTTTGTAGATACAAGTCCTGTTGAATGAGACGGAGTCTGTGTCACACAGACAATCATTGCAGTCACACTTTCCATCCTTCTCTCTGTCCTGATTGTGTGCACACACTCTCTGTTTAGAGAATCAAGCAAAGTTGTGTCTCTATCTCACAGCCAATTGCACACAAACACAGATTTGCAAGTGCTCTATCAACTCACGCCAGGGTACTGCTCATTGTAGCAGTTATCAGGATCGCAGCCACAGTCATCTCCAGAGTACTGGTGACCAGAGAGAGGAGCTGTCCCACACTCACAGTCACAGTCACACTTCTCTCCATCACACACACACTCTCCCCTACCTGGGTACGTAAAGTGTATATTACTGTGAAATACTTGACCTGAGAGTGCGTACTATAGACTGACAAGTATGTGATATGATGGCATTTGAATAATCATTGATCAAAAGCTTCACACAGTACTAATCAAAAAACATTATTTTTACTTCACATTCAACACTATTAATTTTTTTCGCAATGCCAATGTTCCCACATCAACATTAGGTAATTGGCAAGGCTTCACTTGACAATATTGGTGGGAGTGGTATATATGTCTAAAGCTGCATTGCTCAAATGCTCAGAGTCTCCCATATTTCTGCCAATTTCAGTTTACTTAGTAGAACAAAGTGGACTGACTTCGATAACCAAAACACAGATGGCTGGGGCCTGCTCACCACTGCAGACTTGGTCTATATCTCTCCCAACACTCACCACTGCAGACTTGGTCTATATCTCTCCCAACACTCACCACTGCAGACTTGGTCTATATGTCTCCCGACACTCACCACTGCAGACTTGGTCTATATCTCTCCCAAACACTCACCACTGCAGACTTGGTCTATATCTCTCCCGACACTCACCACTGCAGACTTGGTCTATATCTCTCCAACACTCACCACTGCAGACTTGGTCTATATCTCTCCCAACACTCACCACTGCAGACTTGGTCTATATCTCTCCCAACACTCACCACTGCAGACTTGGTCTATACCTCTCCCAACACTCACCACTGCAGACTTGGTCTATATCTCTCCCAACAGGACAGGCTCCAGCACCAGTGGAGTTGTCACACTGACATCTCTTTCCAAAGCTGCCAACTATCTGAAAAACACCACCTATTGTGTCCTGCATGACAACACACAACACACATATATATATGCAGATATTGTGAGGTTCTCGTGGCATTACCTGGTATGTGTCACAACTTATACACTCTCTTGTACAGTTATCACAACTTCCTCTGTTGAAACAGTCATTCCTGCATATATAGGCCATGTGAATAATGTGAAGACATAATTGAAAAATTGTAGTTGGCACTTACAGACAGGGCCCCAGTTCATCATCACACTCACACTGTTCTCCATAAAAGCCCCTGGAAATCATAGAGATGGTCATACATTTTATTTACCTTGTAATTCAGTGTTCAGCAAGGCTATCCTTGCCATGAAAGCTTTGCTTACTCAGAACAGTCGCAAGCTCCACACACAAGAGAGCCTGTGCCATTGCAAGACGTGTGGTTTGAAATCTGTAAATAATAGATAGTCCATACAGCACACTACTATGTATATAACATTACCATTTGTGATGAGCAGTTGCATTCACAGATAGGTACCAGGGTCAGCTCCACATTACCAAATCCAGGCAGAGGTAGAAGTCGACTGGAGAGAAAGCAATTCTATAAAACATGTTAATCTGTTACTGTTGGTTAGCCTAAAGCTGTGTTTACATACATGGTGAAGGGGGAGGACCAGATTCAATGATAGGCTGTGCCGAGTTGTGTACGTAAATGCTAGACTTGCGACTGACACGCGCACAGTATTATGAACCCAATTACTAAGACTTACGTTTGCATGTCTTTCAGACACTGGTCCATGGTGACTGTGACATTGAAACTCACGAGATCTTCTATGGCCACATTGGCACAACCTCTCCCATCCGAGGTCCTGTGTTTTAGTCATAAGCCATTAGAGAGCTAAATGTACTGCAAGTTCCAGCAGCTTCGCACTATTAACCCTTGGGGCACATGAGAAACATGTTAAAGTACTTGGTTTGTGTGTCTGTCTGCTAATAAACTGATGTACATTATAACTCAGTGACTACTGAATATAGCCCTTTAATGCATGTGTGCGTTTTAGCACCACAACTCACAGATTACAGTTGAGGACAGGGGCAATCCCAATTGTGAGTCCAGATACGCTGTCCACAACTATGTCTCTTGTTACACTCTGCAACATTGTGTGAGTGTGAGTATAACATATGTACACTTGGACTCAGAGGGCATTGTACCTCATAGGCCATTCTGATGACACTGACAATGTCAGCCGAGTCATTAGCTATGGTCTGAACAAAAGCTCTGGACCTGCCAATCTCCTCAGCCAGCTCCTGCAGACACCATAACATATAACAATATCGGTGGATCAGATCTCCTCTAATCAAGACACCGGTGGGTCAGAAGACAAAGGGTCCATAATAGGAGGTATCCCTTTGCAAAAACTGTTTTTGGGGAATGAAAAGGTGTTCTTAACCCTTTTTATGCCATGGGTATCTGCTTAAATAAGCAGAAATTGATGTATAACATAGTATTATAGACCCATATACATTCTTATGGGTGTATGGAGGCTCTCGACATACATATATGTCCGAGAGGTGCCTTACCCTTGTCTAAGGAAATCTCTAAAAGGTGTTATTATTAGAGAGGTGTCCTCTTTTAGTGGTATACTTAGAGAGGGGTTCTACTGTATATTAGCACTAACCCTGTATACAATATTGTCTGTCGATATCCGGTTTCTGACGACATCTTCTGCTACTGCAAATATAGTGATGATGTCGTTTTCTATCAACTTCTCCCGTACTTGATAGATGGAGGGAAAATCCTGCAATTAGGTGAAAAATAAAATGCAGTCCAGTTCATTAAGTATTTGTTTGCTTGACTTTTGTTTAATATTGTAAAACCCGTCCTACACCACTGACTTCCATGTCAGCATTATGCACATACATTATGCATGCATATGTGCATATAATGACGCATAATGAATGCTATATGCTCTCTTTTGCACATCTGCAGCGTAAAGCGAATTGTCAGCAATTTCATATTAAAAAGTTACACAAAACCATTTTCACTCACAAACTTTCAACACACACACACACAGAGTAAAAAATCCCCTTTGCTATCTCTGTAATTCATTGTAGTAAAAACACGGGCATGCTCAGCCGCCCACACAATTATTGGTATAATATACTCCACCCGCTCAATTATTGGTACTCGTGTGGTGGTTGTAAGAAGATGCCAGCAGGTGGGACCCAAGGCAGGTATATATGTTGATCTTGTCTAATCTTGTCACAACCAGGCAGTATCCGTATAGGTAAACTTCCTGTGCATGCATACTACCTTCATCTACTGTCACAACCTAAAATAGGACTTAGAAAAACGGACAAACTGAACTATAGCATGATAGACTAATAGCTTAACAAGACAAACCGACAGGACTGCGGATGCCAGACTCCATTACGTGGGAGTGGTCCCGCCCCAGTGGTAGTGAGACACAGGTCGGGAGATTAAAGGGACCGAAACCTGTGACCTACACGATGATCTGCTGAGGAGTTCCCCTGATGACTGGTGCATTAGATAGATGACAGATAAACAAGACAGAGAGAGAGGGTTTGCTAGCTGTTAGGTTTGGGGATAGGTAGTGGGCACATGTACCAAATAATAATAATATGTGGAAGCACTGTGGTTTGTAACTCCATGCACAGCCTGAGTGTATGTCTGGTGGTCCGGTGCTTTGATGACGCCGACAAGTCCCCCTCCCCCGGTCTCTGTCACTACACCTCGTTCCCAACAACTCTCTCCCTCCTTGAAGTGAAGAATAGAGAAGACCAAAGAAATGAAGCAAGTTATTACTAAAGATATGTAGCTGCTATACTAAAATTGCCTTTATGTAGTGTAGGTTAGTTTGTAAGTACAATATGTAGTAGGCAAATGTGGACTCCAACCAGGTGGAGTGGCCTCGCCCTTTCTGGAGTGTCTCACGTGTTGGGAGTTTAAAGAGGCCGAAACGCGTGTGACATGGTGAAAGATTGGGAACTCCCCTGATGACCAATAACAAAAAGCCTATAGCACTGCACCTGCATGTTGCTGGACTTGTGGATAGGTTTACATGTACATTTAAGCACCTGGCTGGCTGCATGCGGTGACGCCGACAAAAGCCGCCCACCCTCTCTCGTTAGCTTTAGTCCTGCCTACACTTTACCTCTCTCTCTTCTTTCCCCAATCACAAACACACACACAAATCTGACCTGCTCGGGACCACGAGAGTAGTCATAGAACCCTTCCTCCGGTTCAAGATGACATTCCCCATCATTTCTGGTCACCAGTGCAGCAGCCTATGGATACATGTAGGTAACATGTAGGTAAATCTGTAACCAGCAACCTGTTGGATTGTGCCATCTGGCTAATTTTAAGAGTACATACCAACCGTTCCTTCTGCTTGCATACATTGGCGGTTTCAGAGCATACTGCGAAAGGTTTATCTGGGAAGTTTGTGGGCAGGACAATTTCAACGGCTGGGCCAAGTATGCAAACACACCACCATGACCTAAAGTTTAACCTGTGCAAACTGTCAGTTTTTTTTTGCACATCATCGCTAAGCTATTGCTCTGAATGACATTTGAGGAGTGCATTGTATGCTAGCACACCGCCGTGACTTAAGTTTTTGCCAGTGCAAACTGTATGTTTTTCATGTCGTCGCTAAGCTTGTGTTCCTGACAACTGAGGAGTGACTGCAACACATGCTACAGGGACATGCTTGCTTTATTCACTCAAAGTCACATTTCCACCTGCTATTAGTAACAGTGTACCCTTCCATCCAGAGCAGTCTTGAACCCAGCATCAGTCAGGACCATGACTATCCTCAGACTGCCATTCCTCCATCCAACCTCCTGAGGAATACATCATTGATAAAACTATTTGGTTAATCAGAAAGTTTTTCATTAAAGTGCAAACCCTCGGCGCACTAGAAGCGTTGTATACATACGTGGTACTGCTAATTGATCAGCTCATTCACGAACAGTGATAGTTTTATGGCGCTATTTCTCGACCAAAGACATTAATTTGCAGAATAGTGAAGCGATACTGCCCATGCATGAAAAAACTTAATGCTTAACGGATTAATTTAGGCAAAACAATATTTTCTAAGGTTGAAAAATATATAACTTAATTCTATTCACAATTTCAACTTATTTTAGGCAAAACAATTATTTCTAAGGTTGAAAAAATATTGGGCCAGTCATCCATCTCTCCAGACAGACATCTATGGATGCAGTGCAATGCCAAACTGTACGCTTCCCTTTGAGAAACATGGGTCAATGGTAGATTCATGGGTAAGGGGAGGAACCAGAGCCACCTACCTACCTGTCAGTTTCAGTGCGGGTCCGGGATTTGAACCAGGCACCTTATGTGACAGTCCCCACGTCTCTAACCACTTCGCCATTTGGGCTGGCCATGAGAGGTGATGAAAAACGTTCCTCTTATATCATTATAAAATGATAAGCACTAAAGCACGCGCTGTACCCCTAATTGATGGGCTGGGCTTTTAGTGTGTGCTTACTCGTGGTCTCCACACTAGTAGCTCGCGGAGAGTCTGACACGGACTAGCTACAGTAGTAGATAGCAATCAGGAGTCGATACACGCCCTTCGTTGTTGTGACTTCTTGTGCCTTCAAGAGCAAGCAGACCTGGTCGAGGTAAGTCTGCGCTAATATAATGCGCATTTCCAGCGATAAAAATAATGGCGACTACCGGCATAAGCCGTACAACGCTGGAAGCGCTCTAGCTTTGCAACGGAGCATTTTCAGAGAAAGCCATTCGAACATTCTGACCTTCATTGCGCGTTAAGTAGGTTGTATCATTTGTGAGACGAACGAACACCCGAGAAGTGAGATGTAGAGTATCAGACAGACACACGGACAGACAGACAGACAGACAGACCCAACTACCATACCCTCGCTGCGCATGCGCGCCGAGGGTAAAAAGGCCAGATGACTGAACATCAGGATCAAGATGGCAAGTCTTTATCCATCAGATCACACCCAATACTTGAGAGGGGTAGGTTCAATACTATCTTTAATGGCACTCATTTATGGCCAACTAATATGCATAATTTATATCTACTCCAGATTAGTACCATACTATACACATAGGGTTGTATGTACACTGGCAATTGCGCAGGCAGATGAAGCTTAGTAATTAGTAACGAAAAGTGGTACTGCCGTGGTAGGATTTCTGTATTACACACGTATTGCTGACGGCTCAATAGTATACCATCCCTGCACTACCTACTATTACTCACGTCCAGACAGACAACTGATTGTAGGAGAGCCTCCAAAGTAGCCTCAGGAACATCCAGATTACCTCTGATTGTCACATTATCCAGAACTTCCTATATAGCAAAACCATGGCAAATTTAGCAGATTACATTCAAGCAGCAAAAAAGTGTTCAGAATAGATAACATATGTGTTAGGGCTAGTAGCATGATCTATATTGGCGAAATTGCAAATATAATTCTGCGATGGAGCATGTTTTTATAATTGGTAATGGTATTGCTGTTCGGCTATTTTGTAGAATAGCTGACAGACAGACACAAAGTATTTTAACCCCCGCTACACTGAAGACTACTAGTCTAGAGAGGACTCACACTGAGCTGACCACTGTCACTGGTCAGTGGGAGATGGTGTCTGTAGACATAGGTTGGCCCACATGAGGCTCTCCCATTAGCACACTCTATCCTGTGGACAAAACATTAGTGACTAAATGAATGTTTTTGTCATGAGCACAGTACAGAGCTGAACCCGATAAAGTCCATTTGAGGTTATGTGAAAGCACCGTGGAATGCGGACAACGTGTAAACTTCCATTGATTGGCTAATTGTCTGTAATCTATACACTTACATTTAGGACTGAATGGCACGAGACATGCGTGAAAATATTAGAATGCTTCACTCTAACAGGGGCAAGTGTTTTGCAACTTGAAGGGGAGGCAAAACAACGACTGACAAAAAAGTGACATACACCATGTTTCCCAGGTGTCTGGTCAGGTAGTCAGAGCCATTCTGTAGTGTGGAGGCAAAGGGGTAGGCAATCTTGTCAACAAACGAGCCAAATCCGATAGTAAACTGTGATGAGATACTCTCCAGTTCGTCAGCTGCACGAACACAGCGTCACTGAATGTGTCATTGTGTACGGCGGCATTAGCTACCACTCACTGATGGAGTTAGAGAGGCTCTTGAGACTGTCCAGGTCAGAGGCTTGAGATCCAGAGAGGTCCATGAGGAAGTACCAGTCCAGAGGATAGTTCCTGGCTGGCTTCACTGACAGAGTGAAAGTCTGAGGCCCTCCTGTAAAGTGATTCTACTTTCACCTACATACATGCGTGTGCTAGCTCTGTGAAACTCCAAAATAAATGAAAGTGCAAATCCTCGGCGCACTACGCATGCGCGGTATCGCTAATTGATGCTAGGCTCTCGTGGTGTAGCTCGCGGAGAGTCTGACACGGGCTATCTTCACTAGTAGATTGCATGCGGGAGTCGATACACGCCCTCTGTTGCAACTTCTTGTGCCTCCAAGGTATATACGCGGAGTAGGCCGACCAGTTCGAGGTAGCGATTATGCAAATTAGCGTTTTCACGGCATATCTTTCGAACGCAGTCGTTTCATGAATTAATTTTCAGGTTCGCGTAGTTTTGAAGCCGTTGGTACCGCTAAGTGGCCACATCGTAGCCTTTAGTGCCAGAATAAGCGTCGACACACACGCACAGACAAACCAACTACCGTAACCCTCGCTGCGCATGCGCGCCGGGGGTTAATAATCTGATCATCTATAAGTGTTAACCACTTAAATGTACTAGGCGCTAATACTTCAAATATACAATTCTGCTTGAAGATACCCACGGCGTCGAAAAGGTTAAATAGCTAGGCACTAGTGGTAAAGATCGAAGGGTACGACACGGGTGGAAATCTCGTAGCTACGCTTATGCTCAGAAATCCGTAGAAATCAGCTGGAAAATCAGCAAAAACTTGCCGTGCGCGCGCCGAATTTTGCTCCGTATGGCTCCGTTCACTCTACAAGGCCGACCCTGCTGCGGCGCGCGCACACACGAGACACTCGTTCCGGCCGGCCGGCCACACCCTCGAGAGACTGAGAAATCAAGACTGGAAATCAGTTGGAAATCAGCAGAAATCACGCGCACGGAACTGGATATCAGTTGAAATCACGTGGAAATCTGGAAATCAGTAGAAATCAGGTGGAAATCACGGCGTCATAACGGTCCGTGTCGGACCCCTCGGTAAAGATAGCTATATACTGCTAGTAGGCGAATGCATGGCATTTTTGGCGAGCGGAAGCGAGCTTACAAATGGGGTCTAATCGTATGAGTCACTCTTGTGTGTGCACAAAACACATTGCGTAGCAGCTGTAGGCGGGCCTCTCTCTCCTCGCTGGACTCGGCAGCAATTTGACGTGCCTGATAGCTTTGAGGCTGTTGGAGCCTGGCCTGATGTGCTTCCTCGGATTCTGCACCGCGTCTAGCTCTTGATCGTACGCGACCTCTCGCTAGTCGCGCTTCCCTTTTCTCCGCTGTTTCTGTTGCCTTGCCCGTTCCCGATCACGCAAACGGCGTTGAGAATGCCGAGCTTCTCTCTGCTCAGGAGTCTCACTGGCACGACGTTCTCTTTCCCTCTCTCGTCGACGACGAAGAGCATCTTCTCTACACCGATCCATAACTGTTTCCCCTTCCTCACACACTTGTCGCTCACAAATTATCAGGGGTGGAGCCTACTGCAACGTACCGACGGCGTACGGTGACATGCGCAGTTCGGTGGTGGAGCATGCGCAGTTGGACGACGTACGGTGACATATATATATATATATATATATAGAAAAATCGCGCCGTTCGGACCACTAGGTTAGCTCGCTTCCGCTCGCCAATAAAGCCACCAAAATTAACCACGAAAGGAAGTAATGTACGATACTGGCTGGGTGAGCACTTATTAGAATTGTACAGTGTGTATCAGTATCGTAAAATAACCAACACTCACCAGATCATTACTAGTAGGCGAATGCATGGCATTTTTGGCGAGCGGAAGCGAGCTTACAAATGGGGTCTAATCGTATGAGTCACTCTTGTGTGTGCACAAAATAGTGAGATACATTGCACAGGACCAAGTAGGCCGAAACAACCTTTTAGACCCGAGCGCAGTAGACAATTGGAGTCGAGTCAAAAACAGTCAGACGACAGCGCGAATCAGGCATAATCTGGCAATCTGATTGGTCTTGCAATCTGGCATAATCTGGCGAATCAGGCATAATCTGGCAATCTGATTGGTCTTGCAGGAATAGGGAACAAGGTGTTCGAGCCTGTCGTGTTGCGATTCCCCTGATTCCGCTCGATTCAGGCAGCATATGAAAATTTTGAAATCCCTTTCGGATAAAAAGAAGCGCGTAATGCTGGAGCATGCGCAGTTGGACGACGTACGGTGACATATATATTATATATATATATATAATAGAAAAATCGCGCCATTCGGACCACTAGGTTAGATTGCTTCCGCTCGACAATGATGATAGAACACCACCAGTACATTCGGAATGGCTGCGATGATTTTTTCTCTCCACCAGTACAGTAGAAGCTTCTCTAGAAATGAGGGAACCTGCAGAGTGTATATCAAACATCACATCAACAAACTGTGAAGAGAAAAGTGCAGAAATTATCACAGGCCTTATAATTATAGGTAACTGGCTGGGTGAGCACTTATTAGAAGTACAGCGTGCACCAGCAGTTACTCACCCCAACAGCTATATACACTAACAATTCCAAGGTAATGGAGATTTTTAGGAAGACTGGAGATCAAGACTGGGTCAACCCTGCATGCCTGACAGCTCACCCAAACACGTCTCAGAGATTACACAACTGGGTCAACCCTGCACACCTGGAAGGCTCACCCAAACAGTTCTCAGAGAGGGTGACAAAGACAATACTCATGGTGGTGGCATCACTCCTGCATTTGAAAGGGAAGTAGGTCCACACAAGTGTGTGATATAGCTACAGGTAAAAAAAGCTGGGAACCATGCATCCCAGAGATGGTTGTCGTCCTTTAGTGGGAGGACTCATCAGATCAGCCATTCCGACTTTTTGGGGGGGTTGAACACTACAAGTTGCAACGCTAACGGATTCAGTGGGTGTGAGATTAGAATAAATTTTGATGGTGTGCAGTGTGCTAGTGTAGCCATGAACATGTGTCAACAACATTACTAGCAGAGGAAGGCAAACAAAACCAGGACAACTCCGAAAAAAGAGCTGCCCTGGCCTGGGTGAGATTCAAAGCCACTACACTCTGCAGTCTAGGCACGAGTGCTTTGCCCAATGAGCTAACAGGGCAAGGTCATTAGGGGCTAAAACCTAAATCACAGGGGCAACCCCCAAATAACTGTTATGGCACATGGGCTGTCGAAAAACTATAACAAAACAAACCACCGCTCACTGGATCATTATGATGATAGAACACTACCAGTACATTCGGAATGGCTGCGATGATTTTTTCCTCTCCACCAGTACAGTATATAGAAGCTAGAAATGAGGGAACCTGCAGAGTGCATATGAAACATCACATCAAAAAACTGTGAATAGAAAGGTAAAGTGCAGAAATATCTTAGATCTATCATGTAGAGCATGCATAGGAGTCACAAACAATTCAACTACACGGCCAGGACAGCTTTTTTTGAAGGAAAAAATGAGCTGCCCTAGAACCGACGACATTTTGCAGTCTAGGAGGGCGCTCTACTAACTGAGCTATATATATATTGTGTGTGTGTGTTGGTATATTGCGATGTGGTACACTCAAGAAACACACTCACCAAACAACTCAGATCCCAAATGTACACAATAGGTACTGTAGACCTTCTTGGAAGACTTCAGAAAGTCAGGAAAATATAGAAAGGGAGATAGGAAGAATAACACAGAAACATGGTATTAAAACAAAAACTGAAGTGAGCATAGTATGTCAGTGATAGTTGGAGAGCACAGGAAGTTGGACACAGACTACAATTGGAATACAGTCTGACCTATTTCTATGGAGGCAACTTTCATGGGGCACCACATTTGAAAGTACTGCTTACTGAAATGGTTATGAGCATGCTCATACCACATCAAGGACCCTACAGCTCTGCTTTTACTGCAGTAGTGAACACAGTGCAAGGAGTTGTATATAAGCCGCTTCATTGCGTGAATCTGTCACTGACACTCGTATACAAGTGGCATTAGTGAAGGGGTGAAATATAAGTACCCTAGAGGTGAGTAGCAATGTCTACTGCCTCTACAGAGTTTATACATACTGATGATGTTCGGGGCATGCAACTGTTTGTTACACAGGCATCACCCTGTAATGTGTGTCTCCACAGATTGTTACGAAGGTGGCTTCCTCCAGACACTAGGCAAATCAGCATGATAGGAAAGGTTGCAAGGTAATGAGCACAGTGAGAAATGAAAAGCACTAAAGTGCAAACCCTCGGCGAACTGAGCATGCGCGGTACCGCTAATTGATGGACTGGGCTGCTATTAGCATGCGTTTACTCGTGGTCTCCCGCTAGTTAGCTCGCAGAGAGTCTGACACGGGCTAGCTACAGTAGTAGATAGCATGCAAGAGTCGATACACGCCCTTAGTTGTGACTTCTCGTGCCTTCAAGATACACAGAGCAAGCGGACCCGAGCCTGTTGAAAATATAAGCGCATGCGCATTTCCACAGAGATAAAAATGGCCGACTAGCATTAGCCGTACAATGGCGGAAGCGCTCTAGCTTCGCAACTAAGCTTTTTCAGAGAAAACTGTCCTATCGTTCTGACCTTTGTTGCCCGTTAAGTAGGTCGTGTCGTTTGTGAGACGAACAGACGTTTGGAGAAGTGAGATATAGAGTAACAGACAAACTGACAGACCCAACTACAGTAGCCTCGCTGCATACTACCTCCACTCATAGAACATAACGTTGATATAAAAACAAGGTGGTTCTGACCTTGACAAACACCCTATACACGTAAACTTGCCATTTCTGCTGCGCATGTGCGCCGAGGGTAATAACACACATCACACATGTTCTTGTTTTGCCTTCTATTCGCAGGGGGTTGCAAACTGTGTGCAACTTCCTCCCAAGTGACACCACGAGGAGGTTGAAGGCCCATCATGGGACAGTCTCAATTGCTACATACACAGAGATGACTGCCCCACAATGTCGTCACTCACAAGTGGATTCTCACCGCAAAAATTGTTGGCCTATATATAAAGTTATCCATGCCTGTATGAGTTTGTATGGTTCTGTCCTGGCAGTGTGAATCCACCGTGAAGAGTGGATGTTATTAGGTACCCACTAACAGGTCAGTGACAGTTCTGCACATAAAAATGTGAACAAGGGCTTTAGTAAAATACACACTGACAGAGGGCATATTTTCACTGTCAACTTTGTTACCTGCTGGTTGGTACAATACACATTATCCATTGGACATCCACTCTTAAAAAAACACAATTAATGCAGTGTCAAGTTACATACAAACAGTTGCCCTCTTTGGGATCCTGTAAACAACCCGAGTGTGGAGATCTCTCATAGTAACAACTGACTTAGGTGTACACATACCTGAGCGTGGAGATCGATCCTAGCAACAACTCACTCAGGTCCACACATAACCCGAGTGTGGAGAAACTCCTAGAAACAGCTCGCTCGGGTTTGAACACACAAAACCATTTTACACACATCACATTCATGGAGAGCGAGCACAGTGGCATGACCTTTGAACTGTTTTCAAAATTGTAATATATCCTAAACAACTCAATCAAAGTTTCTCACTGCATTCGCTCACCATTCATTCATTTTTAATCATATGGAAAATGCACTCAATCAACCCGAGCGTGGAGATCTACAGCTCGCTCGGGTGCAAACATACCTGAGCGTGGAGATCGATCCTAGCAACAACTCACTCAGGTTCACACATAACCCGAGTGTGGAGAAACTCCTAGCAAAAACTCATTCGGGCTGGAACACTCAAAAGCACAATACACATTTTACACATCACATTTATGGGGAGCGAGCACAGAGGCATGAACTGTAACATAAGGGAACCATCTTTTATTCTAAACAACTCAGTCGGGCATGCTCACTGCATTCGCTCAGCGTTCATTTTTACATTGGAAAATCACATTGAAAAATGCACTCAATCAACCCGAGTGTGGAGATCTACAGCTCGCTCAGGTGCAAACATACCTGAGCGTGGAGATCGATCCTAGCAACAACTCACTCAGGTTCACACATAACCCGAGTGTAGAGAAACTCCTAGCAACAGCTCGCTCTGGTGCAAACATACCCGAGTGTGGAGAAACTCCTAGCAACAACTCACTCGGGTTGGAACACTCAAGAGCACAATACACATTTTACACATCACATTTATGGGGAGTGAGCACAGGGGCATGAACGGTTACATAAGGGAACCATCTTTTTAAACAACTCAGTCGGGCATGCTCACTGCATTCGCTAACCATTCATTTTTACATTGGAAAATCACATTGAAAAATGCACTCAATCAACCAGAGCGTGGAGGTCTCCTAGCAACAGTTCTCTCAGGTTCACACATAACCTCACACATAACCCGAGTGTGGAAAAACTCCTAGCAACAGCTCACTCGGGCACACATACGTACGTACCTAGTGTGGAGAAACTTTCAGCAAACAGACACCCACACTACTGTAAATGCTGATTCGCCACTGGTAACGGGTAGGTAGGTGTCTTCAAACACCTTTTGCACTCCCAGTGGACCTCGGATTCTCCAAACACCTCGCTGGGAATGTCCATGCAGTGGCGGTGATACCAGATGTGGCAGGAATCACACTTGGCCATCTCATCACCTTCCTCCTCCGGCATGCGACACGAACAGTGGAGCCCCACTGTCTTTGGCTTTCTCTGGACACTCTCTCTCTGGCCCAACACAGGAAAACGACAAACCTGGCAATTCTAAAGACAAGTCAGATGTGGCCTTATCTTACTGTGATCAAACCTAACACTGCAAGGGTTCATACCACTGCATATGTCAAATGCATAGGCTATGGCCAGAACCCCGCAGTCGGAACCATTGGACTGTTTCTCAATGTCCATCATTACAACTTTTAGCTCAGAGCTCGGGACATGGACCATGCTCGTAATCAATCGCACAGTTTCTTTGGACAGAGTCCTGTACAGACTATCATACACATGGACAACACCACTGTGACAACCAACTGTGGACACAACACACCAGTGGCCGTTTCTGACGTGTATGATTTGAACAAATTCCCCAGAGTGGACCTGAAACGCAAACGCCTTTTACAGTGTGGGGGGTTGCAGGCCGGCCATGTTGGGGAAAAACTGAAGCAAGATCATCTGTGCAGCACAGATGATCTTGTCGGTGAGCCAACCTCTCCGAGACAAAAAACATCCCGATCACGACAGCTCAGATTGTAGGCACCGTTACTTACCCACATTTCTGGGGCCTCGTTTTCTTCTTCAGATGCTGAAGACAGCACAATGCTCTCAGAGGTCTGGGGAACACAGCAATTACATCGTTCATGCAGAGCTGAGTCATTTGTTACACTGCGGAGCGAGATTCTGGGGGCTTTTTCGCCACTCATCGAGTGGAATAGGAGAGCAACCACTCACAGGAATAAGCTCGGTGCAAGAGAACGAAGCGTTCAGAACACCTTTTGAGCAGTAGAGCTGATACCGGCCAGCAAACCCTCCCACAATGCGACAGGGGACGTGAAAATCACCCATGCTTCTGCTGTGAATGCAGACATAATCCCCAACTTTCATCTCGGGCTTCACGTCCTCTGAAGGGGAAGGTTTTACACTCTCTGGCGGACTTGAGACATGTTCTGGCTCTAATGGACTGGGATCTGCATGTCCTCCCGGGTTATTTTGAGGAGGAAACAGAGGACAGCAAGGCAGACGGTTCCTGTAGCTCAAGGGACAGCCTCTCTCTTGTGGGCCCTCCCTTCAGCTCCACACGTATCAATATCAATTTGTTCTGACTCTGACGAGTCACCACCTGTGATATATTCGCCAGACTCAGAGTCAGTTATCAATTCCTCTGCGGCACCATCAGAGTGGTCGTCTTTTTTGGCACGAATTTTGTGGAAAGGGCAGTCTCTGTGGTTGGAGCGTCGGTGTGTATTCGATCCACATGCAGCACACTTCCCCTTCCCCAGGGGTTTTCCTTGCCACGACCACTGCCCTTCCCTTTTCCTTTGTTCTGGTTAACCCCATCACCAGAGTCACACACCATTTCATCAACGTCACTATCACCACTACCGTCAAAGTATGTATCGCGGCCGTGTTTCTTGGACACTTGATGCGCCTCATCTCTTCCTTGACACGCTTCTTTTCAGTTCTATTCTCCGTTTCTTCTTGGGAGTGGTCCTGGCCAACTCTAATTCTCTCTTTCTCCGTACATTGTGCTTTTCTAGCGCCTCAACCATGCCTTCAAAAACGGAGATTCATGCGTCGGTACAACTCTGGGAGCCAGTGACAAGTAGTACCTAGCTTTGCATGCATGTAGGTCAGGTTGGCTTGGAGCAACCCGAGATTGGTGGAAACGTGGTAGTGAAGCCTCTCCAAGTATATGTCTTTGGACCTAAACCTGATCAATACATTGTGAGAGGCTTCAACTGCATTAGAGTGGCCACGTTTGAGGATGGGGTGAACCAGCTTGCTTGCCTGTACAGCTCTCTCTGTGCATTCATTCTCATACAACAGTGCATGAAATTCACAATCCAGCATCATTCTGGATTTGTACGGTTTTCCCTCACACTCTATTTGTTCTTTGTCACTACACTTTTTTGCACGTGCAGACCCAAAGCGGGTGGAAGTCACACCTTCCTCCCTCCCACTCGTGAATGTCACGTGCATGTTTAGGTAGTGCTTCCACGCGTTTCACAAATTCTTCCTGCGATTGGGCCTCATTCAGAATCGAGGTGAAATTTGTGTGCGCTTTGGAAATAAAAGGTGGATTCAAACAACCGCATGCAGCACTGTGGTTGCCCCCCTTGCATTTACAGCTCAGCTCACATAAAGCTGGAAAACTAGCCCTGTACTTATCACACATTTGCTTTGAAGCTGTTTTCATTTTCCAGGATTTTCTTGTGGGCACGTCCGGCATGTCCGCCGCAGATCATTATTTCAGCGTCAGGAAACACTTCACTGACTGCGTTGGCAGAGGAGGAGTCAGCGTCCTGCCAGTGGACGGCAACCTGCATTCCCTCCTCTTTGGCCCTCCGAAACGTTATCCGAGCGGCATACCCTTCTGCAGATTTGGACGTGCCCTTGTACAACTCTTCCTTTATTATATCATCTCTGCCCCTTTGGCAGAGATGATGATAATAGAGGAGAGCCCCGTTCAGGTAGTTTCTGATGGTAAACGTGGCGTTTTTACTATGCCAGCCACGTGTTTGTGTTTGCCACGTACCATCAGCAACAGTTACAGCACGTTTCCATGACCCGAGCTCGTCTTCTTTTTTATCTTTCATTTCCTGCTTAGCGGCCTCACACATTTCGTCAAGCATCGATTTGACTACGGGATACATATCACAAATCGTATCCATGAAAGTAGTAGGACATACGACATCAATGCCTAGTGCATGTTTCAGTGTTTTGTAGTACCCCATGTGAGTACTACCGGCAACAATGAAAGCAACCTGGACACATTTGCTTACTGCATCTTTTGCATGTCCAGGTTGGTTCAAAAAGGTTTAAAAATTTACACGTCTCAACTCACATTCATCACAGAGATAGGTAATGCAAACGCTACCAGCACACCCTTTAGACTTAACACCAATAGGAGCTAAATTTCCTTTGCACCCAGGGGTTTTACAGCCCCTAGCATGGTTTATCATGTCTAAAAATTTGCCCACCTGAGGTAAGGCAAGGAAACACGACTTATTGGGCAAGTCAATGTAATTGACTCTCAAGGGACGGTCAGGTGTGGGAATGTACAGCGAGTCATCGTCAATTGCTTCCGACTCACTCTCTAAACTTTCCACAGACTCACCCTCAGAACTAACAAAAATATATTTACTCTCACAATAATCTTTCTCAGAACATTTTTCTCCGGACTCCTGCGAGCCGCCTTCTTGGCACAAAGAGCCTAGAGGAAAATAACATTTTATTCACTTGCCTGCAACAAAAATTGAGGCACACATAGATGCAAAGAGTGCAGAGTTCAATGGGATAAGAATCCCACCAATAACCACTTTCATGCAATACAGCAGCAGTAGAAGGTGGAGGGCAGTCACTATGGCACATACATCTTCTTCTTCTTTTTTTTTAACCTCCATGCTGGGAGAGTAGCCCGTTTAGTGGGCAGAAGTTAGGAGGGAGTTGCGGCTGTCATGGAGTGCAGTCAGGAAACAGATGATAGAGCGCTGGAGGGGGAGGACATCTATCCAATTGATGCCCAGCATTATGTCGACGAAGGCCGAAGGATCGGAACAGAACGAGGACTGTAGGTCCGGCAGGAACATTGATAGGTCGCGAAATGGAGAGAGGGCGGGGCAACGGTATATGAAGTGCGCTGGGTCTTCGGGTTCTAAGGTACATAGTTTGCAAGTTGGGTCCCTGGTGACATTGGAGGTGAAACGGCAGACATCTGCTTCTAGCCCATGACATCCGACTAACAGACGAATTCTGAAGTTGTTTAGTCTAGACATCTTCGGGCTGCCGCGCGTTACTAGCCAGTGGGGGATGGGTTTGCCCAGCTTCTCTAGATCACAGTCAGAGAGTGGAAGTTGAGAACATTCCTGCATGAAGGTGGAGTATTCAGTTGCTAGGAGTAGCTTCTTCACAAACCGCTTCCAGGAGAGCTTACTCCAATCACCATCCAGGATAGAGTCCAGTGTGGGGAGATGGTTGATCTGGATGACGTTTATGAATCTTGGAATAGAGCCTCTTGTGGGATTGCAGGAGAGACGAGCTGACATGACCAAACGCGGGAGTGAGGTGGTAGGGAGAGTTGAGAGTGAGTGCAGGAAGGATAGCTGACGTTGCTGGATCATCGCAGCTATATTGGGGATGCCCATCAAAAGTAGTAGTGCCTTGTTGTTGCAGCGAAGGGGAAGTCCAGTAATGGTTCTCAAGATTTTCCGGTGAGTTCTTTCTAACATGGTTAGTTCTGTTTTGGTTGGTGACCAGAGTTCGCATCCATATAACATGATCGGGAGGCAGAATGAAGAGTACAGGCGCAGAGAGGTGGTGGGGGGTAGGCATCCAAATCTGGACCCCACAGCATTGAGGGCATAGAAAGAGCTCCTGCCTGCAGAGCATCTTTCTGAGATGCAGAGGAGTTTAGAGGATGACACTAGGCGCAAAATTCCAAGATGGCGTTGGCTGTCACATTCTGGAACTAAGTCAGGCCCTAGTTTCCAGGACCTGGATGGACGATTTCGGGATCTGGTAGATGGTGACTCACCAAAGACGAGGATGGACGATTTGAGGGCGTTGAAGGAATATCTCCAGTGGGTGGCATAGTCGTAGGCTATATCAAGCATAGCTTGGAGTGCGGAGGAGGAGTTGGAAATTAGAGCAAGATCATCGGCATACATAGGGGCGCCGCAGTAAACATTTCCAATGTGGACACCATAACCAGAGGATTCGAGACGTAGTAGCAGATCGTTTACAAAGATTGAATATAGGAGGGGGGAGAGGACAGCTCCTTGACGGACACCTTGGCAGATAGGGAAGGGACACGAAATACAGGAATTCCAGAGGACTGCAGATGTTGAGTGGCAGTACCAGTTGTTAAGCATGTTCCACATGTATGATGGAAACTGGGCTTCAGCTAGCTTAACCATCAAGCCACGATGCCATACGGTATCAAACGCTTTCCGGACGTCTAGAAAAGCTGCAAAGACTTTAGATTTCTGTTCTAGGGATGCGGAAATTGCCTCTTGGAGCACGAACGCCGTGTGGATACAGCTGAGGCCCTGTCTGAAACCACCTTGAAGCGGATGTAGCATGGACTCCTGCTCTGTCAGACGGTTTAATAGTAACTTTTCAGGACTTCGCTGATTACTGAGAGAAGGGTGATGCCCCTATAGTTGGAGGGGTTGGACAGGTACTTGTTATGGCCTTTTGGAATTGGAATAATGAGTCCATGGCGAAAGGAAGATGGAATGTGTCCGGATTGGAGTATGAGTTAAAGATGGTTGCAAGAATAACAGGAAGAGTGGGACCAGCATATATCAGGTGTTCGTTGACTAAATTATCTGGACCAGCTGCTTTCCTCAGAGGGAGGCACTCGATGATTGCTGCTATTTCTTCGCTAGTAACTAGGTCTGGAGATGTACTGGAGGTGCTGGAGGACTGTAGGAGGTCATAGTATGACTCTAGAATTCTCAGTTGGTCGTGGTTATAAGGAAGATCTTTGGGTGTACTGAGGGATTCAAAGTAGGAAGCCCATCCCTCAAGAATGGAGGAGTCATTATAGATAGTGTCTTCATGGATGATATGGTTTGTTGGAGGTCGCAAGTTGCGAGGTGACATGCGATTGCGGACTGCACGGAAGAATCTGCGAGGATCTCTCTGAATCTAGTGAGGAGAAAAATGTTTCAGTGGCGTTCTTCCTGGTTTGTCTCAGTGATTGTCTAAAACGTTTCTTTGTCGCCTTATAAGTCATAAACACAGGGTTAGTTGGGCTTCGGGGTCTACCTGCAGTGACCCATAAGCGGTAGCGATGTTTCGAATCCTTGCATGTGGCTTTCAATGTAGGAGACCAGCCTGGAGTTTTGAACGAGCAAAACAGTTTTGGTGGAATGTTAGTGGAGGTGTTAAGCATAACAGAAATCAGAGATTCAAGGAGTTGATCAATTTGCGTTGGGATGATGGTCTGGGACGAGGAAGGCTGGATTGATTGCTGAATTTCCTTGAGTTGGGGCTGCAGAGGGAATTGTATAGAGGTGCTTAATGTTGGCCTTTGTGATGCCATCCCAATTCAGCCTAGGGGGACAGGAGTTGTTGGTAGCAGTGTCAGTTGGAGTAGAATGAACAGGTGAGGATGGAAAGCAGAGTTCTGCCATTACAGGAATGTGATCAGATGTATTCAAGACATCTTCTTCAAGGGTTCGGGCACGGGAGACCTGAGGTAGGAGGTGCTGAGAGCACAGGATGTGGTCGATGGTTGAGAGTGAAGAGTGTGCCTCACTTTCATAGGTGTGAGACATAAAAGAGCTAGAGATATGTAGATGGATTGACATAGAGTGCCACCTTGACATGAACTGGTGAAGTATACGGACTTGCTCGTTCAACCTTGTGCTGGACAAAGGACCACCCAGATGGCCAGGGTCGGCGTTGAAGTCCCCCATGATAATAATATTGGAATTCGTTGGAAGGAGATGTAGACCAGCCTGTAATTGATCAAGAGCCTCTCTAAAAGGGGCGGTGCAGCCAGATCGGCTGGGGACATACACTGCAATTATGACGACAGGAGGAGATAAATGGTAGGGGAGAAATAAGAGATGAAAGATGCTTGCGCCACCCTAGAGCAATTCCTCCATGTCCTCTAATTAGGCGAGGTCTGCAGTAGACTGGGTCTTCATCGCGGGGGGGTTGAGAGAGCAATAAATTTATAGTTGGGATTTAGTTGATTGATGTGGTGCAAGTTGTAATCATGTAGCCAGTGTTCTGAAATGGCGATGAAATCAGGTAGGAAGCTTGAGAGAAAATTCTTGACATAAAAACTATTGGACAGTAAGCCTCGTACGTTGAAACAGCAGAGTTTTAGGGAGGATGAGATGTGAGTTACATTTTGTGATGTAAAGGAATCAGAGGATAAAAATGGCCGACTATGCATTAGCCGTACCATGGTGGAAGCGCTTTAGCTCTGCAACGGAGCATTTTCAGAGAAAACCCCACATATTTTCTGACCTTCGTCGCCCGTTGGGTAGATGGTATCGTTTCTGGGACGAACAGACATTCGAGAGGTGAGATGTAGAGTAACAGACAGACAAACCCAACTACAGTACCCTCGCTGCGCATGCGCGCCGAGGGTAATAATGATTATCCCACTGTAAGTCCTGGTGCAACTCTACCCTCTCGCGCTATCACATAGCGCAGTATACTCTCGCGCTATCCGCTGCCTAGCACATAAGCGCAGTATAAACTGCTATTATAACCTTTGTGAGCCAGACCCTAGGTGCGAGCCTAAAGAGCATAGACTCTCCGGAAAATCACACGGTCTATAAGTTCGAATGTCTTCTAGTCCAGTTGATCCGCTACAATGTAGATGCTGCAAGTATTTACTTCCCACGCCGCCTCTATTCAGACTCTTGACAGACATCGTAAGCGTCAGGCGATACGGTAGGCGCCTCTGCACACCGAATTGACACCGCGGCGCCTGGGAATAGGCCTGTGCGGATCATTCCTTGAAAGCTCCTATTATTCCCCAAAATTCTCCATATTTTTCTCAAGAAAAATGGATCAATTTTATGGGCTTGTAAGTGTTGTCTCTGTAGATAACTATACGGCTTTCTTTGAAGAAAACTTGTGGGGAACTCGGCAATCTTTCTAGCAGTGCCAATCTCAGACTCAGCCTCAATCCTTACTGTAACTTTGGCGACAACAGTTTCTCGACATCCACAGGAATTGGTATCTGCCCCCATGCAGAAACATGCATGCTTGCCCCGCCTCCTCAGCAAAGAAGCAGCCTATTATTCCGGAATTATTCTCGTTCATATGCACTGCCTATTATTCCCAAAATTATTCCGGAATAATCTGCCCAGGCCTATCTAGGAGCATCGATTTTTCGCACGTTTCCACACGTATTTAGAATCACGTATTATACAACATTACGGTATGCGAATTTCTGGTGCACCCTGTGAGAACGTTCGTTATTTTCCAGCTCTTTTGTATGCACCCGCAAATCTGTCAAGAAGTGCTGTTGATCCCTGGCCTCTAAGTGCCAGCATTCACACAGTGCAAGACCGCGTCTCTCT
>CASHTH010003853.1:0-10467 GCA_030341885.1 Geodia barretti | reverse complement strand
CTGCTGTAGTGACTAGAGAGCTTCAGGTAAAAGTCATCTGATGGAAAGTGAGATTGTTACCTCATTGGTATACCGGTCCAACCAAATCTGAGCCTGTTCAAAAACAATGTCTTTCTGTGCTGGTCTTTGTTCTGCAAGTTCCAGGGCAAAAAATGCATAGAGGTTAACAATATCTGCTCTATAGGCATCCAGTTTACTGCTCTCCACTATAAGATCAATGCTTGAGAGTGTAGTCTGAAGCAAATAAACCAGATCACTTTGGCCAAAGAGCGAAACTAGAAACTGACTCTCGACTGCAACTTTGATACTGTGCAACACCTTCAAACATACACTGGCAAAGTCTCCACAACAATCGATAGATGTTCTTAGAAAGAGACGAATTTCTTGCTTCTCCAGTTCATGTAGTTTGAGAGCATGATTTGAATTCCTCTGAAACTCCTGGGACCGTCTTTCAAGAACTTCAGAGAAATGTTTCAAGTATTCTCTCCAGAAAATGCTCTCATCGATTCCAGACTCTTCCCTGAGCCTTCTGAAGTGCTTCTTGACTGTATCTCTGAAATGATAGTGATTTCCTTCGGTTACCTGCAGGAGTCCGCTCTCTATCAGTTTTTCTACCAAGCACTCTTCTCTTACAAAAGATGACATAACAGCACAAGCATCGGTGAGGGAAAATGAACCAGGAAACATGGACAGGTATTTTCCAAAGCTCAACAGTCTCTTCTTCAGATTGTTCAGTGAAAGTCTTATACATGCATCTGATTGTGTTTCAAAACCAGGCCCTTGTGTTTTCTGCTCTTTCTTCAGACTGGAGATGACTTTAGAGACGTCTGCAGTGGTTGATTTGAGAACGTTCCCTATCATTGCCAGACAGAGGAGCGATTTTCCAGCTATTAGTTTTGTGATAGACTCACAATCTCTTGCACTTAAATCTCTCTCACTGACACTACGCAAGAGTTGGCATGAGCTGTCAAAAGTGATTGACTCGATTTCGTACTCAGAGCTGTGATCAGACAAGGGAATCTTCTTTCTACTAGTGATGAGAACTTTGACTGTTGCTGCAGCATTTTCAAACAGCATGTCGATATATTTTAACACTCTTTCTCGATCAGTAGCAAGCATTCTATCAAAGTTGTCCAGTATCACAACTATAGGGTATTTCATCTCCCTACGCAGCCAGTGTAGCAATCTCTCAGTAGAGTTCCTACTGCCATGAACAGAACCTGTAGTCTGAAGGATCACATCTGGCAGGCTGTCCAGAGAGAGAAGACTAGCATCAAGGTAGCTAACTGTAGCCCCACTGTCTATAAGCTGGTGCCCCAACTTGAACTGCGAGACAACTCTTCCCTATACCAGCGGCACCGACCAGATTTGACTATTCTCACTTCATCACTCTGCATGTCCAGTACTCTCATTAGGTCACTAGTCTCTCTGTCTCTACCGAGGAATGGCGCACAAGGCTGTGGGAGGAGAAGGGAGTGTGTGGACCATTCAAACAGTTGTTTTAGCTGGGATTTGTGGAAGAGAAGGGGACACGATAGCAGGAGCAGTAGACCAAACAATGCCAATACAGATGCCTCTGCAGGGAAATTGATATGTCATTTGATACAACATACTGAAAACACACAGGTTAGTACCCCACATGGCAGTGATACCATTCCAAGGCAAATAAAGCCATGCCTCGTGACCACAATACGTGCATTGTCTTCCCTTGGAGTAAACACACACAAGGTGCAGCGAGAAAGTGTGTTGTATACTACTTTTAGTGAACGAAAAACGACGGTGATATACACAAACGACTCACTTTTAATTGTTGATAAACGAGGGGCGGGTATTCGCAGCCACTTGTCTAGATCAGGCTTGTCTCTGTCACGATCAACATCTCGCTTCAACAGGTCTGCGAGCTCTTCGTGGCCACTAGCGTCGCGACTAGACCTCTGCAGACAATCTATAAACTTATCCAATGCACCACTGCCTTTCGTGGGTATCCACTGTAACAGTTTGTCTATCTTGAACTGTCGTGTGTGGTAAACGTTGAGTAGAATTTCTCTCTCGTGGTCTGACAGTAGACTGTGCTCGTTGAGGTGCGGGTAAATGGTCTCGATGTCCACATCCTGACGTAGTCTTCGGTGGTTGCGATTCAGGATTCTCCTCTGTGCATCAACACCCATACTCTTCTGGGAGAAGTCCAAACGACAGGGGTTGGGTGCATCTAGATCTACCCCCATCACTCCTGCTGCTGGGCTCAAACAGTACGCTGCACGGTGTGCGGTCCCGTTTGTTTACGTGAGACTTGTGCACCACGCCTACTTGTGGGCGTATCTGGTTAGTCCCACGCATTTCGTTTGGAACATGGCTGGTACTTCGACGTGTTCTCGCCCTGGCTATCTCTCCTTTCTCAAACATCTGAAGGAGTTGGAGTCAGCAGTAACAGATCCAGGAGGTCTGGCGGTGGAACTGTACAGCAATGGCCTGATAGATAAAGTGACACTACAGAAAGCGTCCCTCGCGTCCGTGACGCAACTAGAGCGTAGTCGAGAACTGCTACTGAAGTTGGAGGGTAAAATCGAGTCACAGGAGGCAGTGTTTGAGATATTCCTCTCCATACTGGTTCGAGAACCGACTTTTGAAGACATATGCACGAAATTAAGAGCTGCCAGAGGTAATTTACTAATGCTTGTTTGGCGAGCACATAGCTATAGTTAAGTGCATGCAGCATATCCAACCCTTGTCTACAATACTTGTCAGTACATAGCTATGGCTAATAGAGAACTACTTTACATAGCTCTTCACAAAATTTTTAAAGTCAGTCTAACTGCTTTTGGATGTGTGCTACTGTTTGGACATCTCAGAGGCAGAGAATGCACATTGAGTGAGCTACTTAGCAACAGGTTCTGTTGCAATAGTTCAACTGGGGTGAAGAGCACAAAAGTGGGAAATGTATAAACATGACAGGCAATCTGTGCTATAGGTATTGACTTGTTGCTCTTACAGTTTTACATGATTTGAACTAGTGGGCACACTTGTCATTAAAATGAAGCCAGTTTAGCAATGAACCCGTTGGTATCGCTGTTTTGTTGTCTCGTTGCGCGTAGTTGCAGAAAATGTTGTAACAGACAGACAGACGGACAGACAGACAGACAGACACACTTACAAACCAAGTATCGTATTTAACCCTTGCTGCGCATGCGCGCCGAGGTTTAAAAACACTGAGCGATTCAGTGCGCAAAGGGATTTTTATTACTTAAGCAGATCATTGTTCTGTGGGCTAGCACTGCCCAGTCACATGAGCACCTCATTGAGCAATGAATAGCATTTAAGACTTTTCCCCTGTAGATGAATTCAAGGATACTACTAATGGTTCCCGCACATCTTTAACACACCTTAACAGTGAGTCTGAACTACTAATGATGGACCGTAGTGTTAGCTGTGTATACCCAGATTGGCTGACGTCTTGGAAAACCATACTGACTGGAGTCACTATTTTGATCGTGTTACTAGCTGTGGTGTGGTCTAACACAGACTGCTACCAGCTGGGACTCTGCCACTCAAAGAGTCTGCCATCTGTGAGTCATTTTGTCGGTCGAGAGGAAGACATTCGCAACATCACTGGCTACCTTGACTTCTACACCTCAGATGTTCAGGTAGTTCACATTGTTGGACCTCCTGGGTTCGGTAAATCCACTTTGGCCTTGAAAATTGGGGAAACATTCTTACGGAAATGGGTCAGTGTTTATTATGTAGATGTTGGTCAAAAAGTGGTTAGAGATATAGATAGTCTTGCTGAGAAGATTGTACTCAGTATGGTTGAGTCCCGTAAGACTAAGGTAACATTCAGTGATTTGGAGGAAAAGATACAGAAGCAATATTCTAAAGCACTAATAATATTAGACAACTGTGATGAAAATTTTGGAGCATTCAAGGGATGAATTTCTCGGTGCATTAAAGTCATTAACTGCTCTACCCCAAAGAAGAGTGAGGTATCTTCTTACTAGCCAAAAATGGGTAGCTGACATTGGCAACTTTCGACTCCATGCCATTTACAATCTGTCATCTGAAGCAGCTATCCAACTATTGAGTACAGTAGCTCCTACTTTAACAGATGATCAGAAAAAGCAAATAGCCGATCTGACAGGAAACGTTCCGCTAGCACTGGAGGTTATTGGAGCCATTTTCAGGTTTCCAGATGCTCCCACACCAGAAATGGTGATAAATGGCCTGAAAGAACGTCTACTTCTTACATTAAGTCCTACTGAGCTACATTCCACGGTTGATGTGTCCATTCGTATAGCTTATAGCTACCTTACTCCTGAACTTAAACAGTTGGGGACAAATTTGTCCCACATTCCCGGCAGCTTTGACGAAATAAGCGCGCCTTTCTTGTTTGAATTCAATCCAGAAATGTTGGCTGACCTTGTTCAAAGATCTCTCTTACAAACAAGCCACAGCCGACAGAGATACCATTTTCACCAACTAATAAAAAGATTCTTTCTTATTCAAGAAAATTGTACTTCATTTCAAGTACAGTTTGATACTCAGTTCCAGCTTTATTACAATTATGTTCTCAATAAAATTGTAAAGGGATATACAAATGATTTAGTACTTACTAGGTTAGATGAAGAAAAAGAGAATATCTACCATATGTTTAGTCTGTTTAAAAGAACCAAAAATGCGACAATTACTTTCGGCGGAATCGCAGCAACATTGGATGCCATAACTTTGGGTGTGTTGCAATTAAGATTTCTCCCTGTTGAAATAAGAAACATCTCAGAAGATATGCTAGCTGTTCTAGACTCATACACACCTGATGAACAATCAATGGTTAACTCATTTCTTCCTACATATGTTAATGCAGTGTTGTTGGTTGGTAAGCAACAGCAATCTATAAGTGAGGCAGCCGCAATCAAAATCTTAGCCTCAAAACGTAAAAGAGTTAATAAAGGTTATGAATTGGGTGAGATTGACGTTGGCACTTTCACTAAGTACTACAGCATACTAGCAGAGTACTATGAGAATAATGGGGACACTGTTACTTCAGCAAGGTGCCATACACACATTCTTAAAACCATCCATGGACAACTGAAGAGCTGTGACCCGAGGTGTGACTATTATGACATATCCATCGCATATAACAAAATTGAGGACAAAAGAAATGGATTGCATTTTAGAGAACTTTCATACCAACATCAATTCCAGTCTTTGGACCATATGAAACAAGCAAAACTTCTTCTAGAATTGCACCAGGACTATTTGCTAAACAATGACAACAAAGCAAACAGTGTATCAGCTATGATAACTGACGAAGTGTATCCATATCTGATGGCTGCCGAAAAATCTGAATATTCAATGGAAGTTTATCTTAATGCCATTGAGTTTTTCAAAGCACAGAATTTAGAAAAACATATGATTCAACTACAAATGAGAATGATTGACAATGCAGTTCCATGCAGCGAACGCAATGATGCCATGCTTTTAAGTTTTGGAGAATATTTTAGGCGCTTCAAATCATTCTCAGAATCATACTTGACTAGTGATATAACTAGTTTGGTGGCTAAATTGGAATCCAAATGTGCTGTATACTATGCAGATATGGCAAATGACGTTTTTGAGAAAGGATGTTATCAACTGGCAATATGGTTAGGAGAGCAGAGCTGTGTGTACATTGATAAACTGGGAGAGCCTTACACTGTACTTAAATTTGGACCAGAATCGATTATCGGTAGAAGTCACTTTATGATTGGAAAAAATTATTCTGCAACAGATAATTCACTGAAGCAGGCAGTGGAGCACATCAACAATGCTATCAGATTTGACTACTTCTCTTTCGAGTTAAGAGAGTTAAGGACAAGGTTATGCGACCACATTTTAGTACTTAATTGGTTTGTTTTTATAATCCACTCATCTACATAAGATATGTCCTAGGCGGAGTAGTCATGATTTTAATTGAAATCACATTCGTCTTGATATTTTTTCCATTTTGTTGGTTGGAAACAGTGTTTCAGCACAAAGATATAATACTAAGTGCAGAAACTGGACTGACCGAGCAAAATGTGTTACGTCTATAGTGATATAAGTTCATACACACAGTGAAGCAACAAATATATATTGATAAATGTTCATTTTTGCTGACTTTCCTATATATGGAGTCTGGTTTCTATGTTGTCGCCGTTGTATTTCACCATTTATCACCTATTATCTACGAATCCTAAAAATTATTATTTTCTTGTCACTTATAACATCACTTTTAATTCTTGATGTACATTGGTTGTAATACTATGTTATAATCATTTTGATCTAAAATAACGAGTTTTTCCGTACTTCCTGTATTACTCTAAAAACTCTCTCGTATACACTCTGTTTTTATTTGTCCGTAGTTAAGTCATGATTTCATATTATTTCCTAGAAGAACGAGTTTCTCTTATTTATACTTCCTTGTAAACTGTATTACCTGTAAAAGAGTTCTATAATTATGCTGATTATTCAACCCTCGGCGCTGCCATTGCGCAGCGAGGTTACTGATAGTCGCTCTGTCTGTCTGTGTAGTGTGTGTGTCGAGCTTATTCTGGCACTACAGAGGCTACGAAGCGGCCCATAGCGATACAGCAGCTTCAGAGACGTACATGAGCCTGATGGCGATTTTCCTGAAACGACTGCGTTCGAGAGCGCCAACACTGAAACTGGCACCGTGTTTTGTCGTGCCCAACCCATCATAAGACGGTGGCGCATGCGATAATGGACGCGAAGCAACGCGGTATGATGGCTCACCACCGACCTCCTGATCCGCTTGCTCTGTGTACCTTGGAGCACAAAAACCAACAGCGAACGGCCGTGTATCGCCTCCCGCATGACTATCTACTACCGTAGCTAGCCCAGTGTCAGACTCCCTGCGAACTACTAGCGGGAGACTGTCGCGGGTCCGTCCATTAGCGCGTACCGCGCGATGCGCAGTTCGCGAGGGTTCTTACACATGAAGGTTAACGCAGTGTAGCCTAGGTTAACGCGGCTGAGTTTATCGAGCGGGCGTGGTCAATTCGTGAGAGCCGGTCAGGTCAGGCGCTACGCGCATGCGCGGATCTCCCGCGCGACGCGCACTTGATTCGCGCAGGCAAAATACAAAGCGTCGCAACTGGCAAGGCAGATTCAGTCCTCTAGCCAACGCTCTGAGCCATTACAAGGCCAGCCTTTCTGCACCCTCCCGCCCTTCCCCAGGACAGGACTTCGCAGTTCTTTTTCTTTCTTTTCCTCGCGCTGGCATGTTTCTATAGGGATGTGATATATGAGTCAGGCTTTCTGTGTCGGAGGGTTTCCGCTATGGCGAATCTTCGCGTCCAGCACTAAGTGCGTCCTGCGTCGTGCGCGTCCCACCGAGTCCGGTGACTCGGCTCGGCGCATGCGCACTGCTACGGCCGCGGGCGACAGCGCATGCGCTAGGTCTCCGCCGACTAGCGCCATGCGCGACTGCGGCTTGCGTCCGTGTTCATACGGAACACGAAACCTGACTCGTCATCCACATGAGTAAGTTATAATAGCATATATAGCAATGCTATACCGCAGGTGATGCTAGGTCTCTCTGTCAGCTAAGAGCGTTAAACAGTTGCTCGGCGCGGCGCGCATGCGCAGCGAGGGTTCGTTCGTTACAAAAACGCTTGCTGACTGAGGACTAAATCACCTCTGCGGTATAATAATTACTAGTGGATTTTCCCGCGATGTTCGGGCTGCATAACGTGCCGTCAGCAGCACACAGCTTTCTTTCGTGAATGAAAGCAGCGATCCCAACTGGGGATTGCCTGCGATGTTCGGGCTGCCTAACGCCAGCACACAGCTACCTTCCTGGAGCCAGCACGATCTACCTGCCGTTGCATGCGTATGTAGATCGACAGAAGTGAGCAGGTGAGCAGGTGGCAAACGGCTAGTGCCGTCCGAATGAGGAGACTTCTCTCGCGGCTAGATGGATCGGCGTCGCGAGGCACCGCTGTGTAAAAGGAGTGTAAAATTAGTAAATAATTTCGGATAAAAAGAAGCGCGTACAAAGCCGCGCATACGCACTTACACGACGTACGACGAACGCTAGAAAATTACGCTCGAACGAACGACTAGGTTGGCTCGCTCCCGCTCGCAAATTATAAAGTGAGGACGAGTCATGTTCGTGGAACACGACGCAAGCCGCAGTCGCGGAGATCTAGCGGAGCGCTGGTGCGCCGCGGCCCTAGCAGTGCGTCATGCGCGAGCCGTGTCACCGGACTCGGTGTGACGCGCACGACGCGGACGCACTTAGTGCTTGGACCGAAGATTTCGCCATAGCGGAAACCCTCCGACACAGAAAGCCTGACTCTTATCACATCCCTATAGAAACATGCCAGAGATGGAAAAGAAAAATAACTAGCGAAGTCCTGTCCTGGGGAAGAGGGAGGGGGTACAGAAAAGGCTGTGATGCTCAGAGCGTTGCTAAGAGGACTAAATTCTGCCTTGCCGTTGCGACGCTTTGTATATGCCGCGCGAATGAAGGGGCGCGCGCGGTGATCCGCGCATGCGCGTAGCGCCTGAACCTGACCGGCCCTCTCACGCGAATTGACCACGCCCGCTATTACGTCAGCCGCGTTAACCTAGGCTAACTGCGTTAACCTTCATCACACGGCTGTTACTCGGTTAATGCGCATGCACGAAAACGTACCCAAGAACAACGCGGGCGAGCGGTCAGTTGCTACGGTTCTCCCACAGTTTCCGGAAGAGCTATAATCACTTTGGTTAGTTCGCACTTACTTCCTACGAGGCCATAGCTCGTGTGTCAGTCTGTGTGTCTGTCTGTCTAGGAATATTCTCGCACTACAGGCAACGTGGCGGCTTATGAGCGATTCCAACGTAAAAATAAAATGGCGATTTTGCTGAAACGACTGCGTTCGAGAGCGACAAACTGGCACGGTCGCGGACAGCGTCGCGTGGCCCAACCCATCAATAAGCGGTGCGCATGCATGTATTAGACGCAGTATGTAATGTAGTGCAAACCCTCGGCGAACTTCGCATGCGCGGTAGCACTAATTGATGGGCTGGGCTTTGTATCTTTACTCGCTGTATCCCTCTAGTAGCTCGCGGAGAGTCTGGCACGGGCTAGCTACAGTAGTAAATAGCATGCGGTAGTGGATACATGCCCTTCGTTGTGACTTACAACAAGACACACAGAGCGAACGGACGCGGTCGAGGTAAGCCTGTACTAATTTACATATTGGCTTGTTCACTTGGTTTTCACGCCATAACTTTAAAAACACAGTAACAGTGGTAACAGACAGACGGACAGACTGACGGACAGACTGCAACTACCGTAACCCTCGCTGCGCATGCGCGCCGAGGGTTAATTATGCTGGCTCACCTCGACCTGATCCGCTTGCTCTGACTGTGTACTTTGGAGGCACAAGAAGCCACAGGGAAGGGTGTGCATCGACTCCCGCATGCTATCTACTACTGTAGCTAGCCAGTGTCAGACTCTCTGCGAGCTACTAGCGGGAGACCGCGAGTAAACGCCAATGCAATAGCCCAGCCCATCCATTAGCGGTAACGCACATGCCCAGTTCGCCGAGGGTTGCACTTTCATTACCCTCGGCGCGCGCATGCGCAGCGAGGGTACTGTAGTTGGGTTGTCTGTGTGTGTTGTGTGTGTGGTCTGTTACTCTACATCTCACTCTCGAATGTGTGTTCGTCCCAGAAACGATACCATCTACCCAACGGGCGACGAAGGTCAGAAAGTACGTGGGGTTTTCTCTGAAAATGCTCCGTTGCAAAGCTACAGCGCGAAAAAGCTAATATGCAAATACGTAACGGACGGGATGGCTTACCGCGGTCGTGCTCTGCGTACTTCGGAGGCACCAGAAGATGCGACGCAGGGCGTGTATCGCCTCTCGCATGCTATCTAGTAGTGTAGTTAGCCCGCGTCAGACTCTGCGCCAGCTGGGAAGAGACCACAGTAACGCTAAAACTAAACCCAGCCCATCAATTAGTGGTACTGCGCATGCGTTTACTTACGCGTGCGCGTCACAGTGCGCCGAGGGTTTGCACTTCAGTGCTTTTCATTAACCCTCGGCGCGCATGCGCAGCGAGGGTTACTGTAGTGGTTTGCCTGTCTGGTGTCTGTTACTCTACATCTCACCTCTCGAATGTCTGTTCATCCACAAACGATACCATCTACCCAACGGGCGACGAAGGTCAGAAAACAAGGCGGTTTTCTCTGAAAATGCTCGTTGCAAGCTAGAGCGCTTCCACCATTGTATGGCTAAGCCGGTAGTCGCCATTTTATCGCTGGCGGATAATGCGCATGCGCTTATATTAGCACAGGCTACCTCGACGGGGTGCCGCTTGCTCTGTCTATCTTGAAGGCACAAGAAGTCACTTACGAATGGCGTGTATCGACTCTCGCGTGCTATCTACTACTGTAGCTAGCCCGTGTCAGACTCTCTGCGAGCTACTTCGCCGAGGGTTTTG
>CASHTH010003851.1:0-14450 GCA_030341885.1 Geodia barretti | reverse complement strand
TGACATAATGTGATTTTTACATGAAAACAAGCGGAAGCAGAAAATATAGACAGCGGAACTAGAAACTATTTCTGCATTTTATATACCAAATAAACTTCAGAACTTTGGCATTTTCAGGATGACGTGTTTGCAGTCCTCCGGACCCAGCCGGTAGCTATCACTAGTTTTGCAGCTAAGCAAACAATGTTAGTTTCATCCGGAAAATAGTGCCTCACCAATGATGTCATCAATTTTAGAAAAAGCCGTTGGGTTCCACGATTATAATTACGTGAGCTAAACATGCTAGCATGCTGTAGGTTGTTGTTGCCAGGACAGAGCTGGTGTCTCTAGCCTTGCCACTGAGAGGTTGGTTTATGACATCATCACTGACATCATCAAAGAGAAACGGCTGTTTGGTTATCCGAGGCATGTATACCTAAAGTGCAATAGCTAGTAGTATGAATGTAGGATTAACCTGTGAAATCTTTCTTCAGTAATTATAATGTTCTTTGGGAAATAAGCTAATGCATGAAAAATCATTGGTTTGACAGTGTTGGATGAATGTGATGATGAAATGAACAGTATAGTGCACTCTGAACATTACATATATAGCAGAAATCAATTACAAACAGGGACACCTGTGGTCTAATGAAACCAGTCTGGAATGCTTTACGTCACTCCATATACTAACCCCTCCGCAGAAAGGAAGTCCCCTCGTCTGGTCCCTAGTGACAAAAAGGAAGTCCATTCCCAGTCCCCAGTATATAGCTCAGGCAGTATATATAAATCTCATGGAGCATCAACCAACAACAGGCAGAGAAAAAACAAATTATACCATTAACTAAGAGACAATCAACAATACTTGGAAAAGATCCACGACAGAGAAGGCACAAGATGGAAGTGCTTCAATACGTTTTCTTAGCCGGGATTTATGCAGTAGCGACCGCTTCAGCCGCAGCAAGGACCACTTACGGAATATCGAAAAACTGTACCTGTGGATTTGAAAAGCTGCCAGGAAAGAAAGACGGCTGTAGAAATGTCGAAGATAGTGAATATCCAGACCACGAAAGATCTCGGCATCACTGATGCTTGTTTACCAGACATTCCTGACAAGTAAGTTTGCAATAATAATATTGCCTCTTCAAAATTATGCTACAAATAAATTCTCTTTGCAGCACCCGTGTCTGCTTCCGCACTAAAGTAAAAGTGTGCCATAGAACGGTCTATCGTGGTCGTTTCTTCCATAATAACTTCACGGAGGAGCGTCTGCGGATGATGGAGAACTCGGCGTTCCTCTCTCCACCCGCAGACTCTGACGTCAGAACTTTCTGCATGTTCAAAGTGAACATGAGCTCCAACGCCAACTGCTCGCTCCTCAGACTCACATACGTTCCCGATGAAGAAGACGCAAACAGTCTCGGCGAATCTCAATCTCTTAGAAATGAAACTTCCACAAACTCTCTCTGCAGGGATTATCTCAAGATAAGGAATAGGAAGGTTTGTCTTTCCAACCTGGCAAGGCTCGATGCGCTACCCCTGATCCACGAGACTTCGTTTGTCGCTATATTTTGGACTGACGCAACGAGAGACGGCGACACTATCAGCTCATTCGACATTCGTGCTGAATGTGAGGTCTATAGCTGAACGAGGAGCTACACTGTTTTAGAAGTATATAAACCGTGAACCTGTCTCACATTTTCTCTCGATATATTATTATTTCTATAAAAACTGCACACTGAGAGCGTGAGGCGAGACAGGATCAGACCATCAGTCTAGACCCTTGCCCTGTGAACTGAACGCCGCGCGCACATATCCTCATGCGCATGCGCGTAGGGTGTCGATCTGTTGGTGTCGCCGAGTGAAACCATTCCACGCTGTAATATCGCGCTATCCGTGCTAGCGCACTTTACACGCTGCACCGACGAAATTTCCCGTCTTTGCCCTTGTCTATTCTGGGAAAATGCACATGAGAAACGTCTCAGACCGCAAAGTATCATCAAAACTTACTGAGAAAAGACATTCTTATTAGCTATCTCAGATTTTGGTAGCATCATAAGCATTTTAGCCCCCAGCTAATAATATAATAGTAGTTCTGCAGTATATTAGGTTGGCAAATTGATTCTTATGCGATTTCTTGAAAGTTTTATAGACGTAGTCACATGGTAATCAAAGCTACATGCCTTTACAACCTATATACATATTATGTGCATCCGCCTAGCTACCGGTTTGCTATTATGCAGTTATTTATATATACGCACCGGAAGCAACTGAAAGTTATATAATCGTAGTCACATGGTACGTGCCTTTACATATACTCACCGGAAGCAGTGCGAGTATAAAACCGGCACGCGTGTCGACTTAATCATCCAACCACCGACCCAACCTACTACGAAAACAAAAACAGAAAAATGAAAATGTCAATGACCGAAACTTGCAGAGCCGTCTGCCTGGTGCTGCTAGTAGCAGCGTCCACACTTCTGCAAAGAGCCGAATCCAAGAAGAGACACCCTCTGAACTTCCCAAAGGGCTGCACGTGCCAGTACACTCGGATACGGCACTTACAGTCCTGCACAGAATTCGACGAGCACTATCCAAGATTTGAAGACATGAACTTCGACGCTGGAAGCTGCATGCCTCAGATCCCAGCCAAGTAAGTTACACACCATACAAAGCTACTATATACAAGGGACATACTTACGTAGCTATCTCGAATGCTCATGCATGCATGTGTTTTATGGTCGGTTCTCCTTTTTCCTCTACAGTCAGAGAGTTTGCTACAGAACAAAAGTGAGGGACTGCAGACACGGAGGGCCTTACTACGGCTGTCAACTCTTCCCCATAAACGACTATTTCAAGCTCGGAAACCTGCCAACCACGGGAGGAAACCGGAGCTCAGTGTTCATAGACTCACTCAACAACACTGAATCTAATAGTCTGTGTTTCTACAACGTCTCGGTGACTGAGAACAGCTCTGGGAACTGCTCGGGGATGTCACTGGTTCATGCCAGTGACCATCCAGAGAGCTCACACGTCGATCGATTGGAAGACGCCAATTCAAGTGGTAATTCGACAAGAAGTCCACCGTGTGGAAGCTACGTGAGAGTGTCATACACTCGAGGAGGCAGACAGCAGTACCGCACACTCTGCAGGGAAGAACTGGCACATCTGAATCTAACACTACCAGATGTGACTTCAGTACTCATTGTGTACTGGACAAACAATAGGAAAGTAACTCGGGCTCCTTCAAGCTACAAGCACAATGTCTAGATTATTGAAAATTCTTTTATATCATCATTCTAACAGGTCATTCACCCTTTCAATCACTTATGAATCAGATTTTATTCAAACTAACTTTGCTAATACAAGCGCTGCTGTTCTCTGTTCTTTGCCGTTTACGCATAGCTAGCTAGACATGGGCGGAGTTAGCTAGATACTGCAACCCCTCGCTGTTTTACCGACCTGCTTTGGGAAGATGATGCAGCGTTGGAGAGTGAAGGCATCGCTTCTCAGGCGACTCCTGTCTTCGTGCATGATTCAGGCAAGAACCAGTCTCGTGTCAGAACCAAGCTAGAAAGTTTGAGGACCGTAAAACGTTGGCGTATGACTGAGGTCGAGCAAGGCACTTCCCACTTGTACCTAGTATCTAGCTAGTATTCATTGGTAAAGACCCAGGCTCTAGCTATCTCTATAACTGCGCAGAGAAGTGACTATCCAACCTTCCTTCCTACCAAGTAGCCTGTTTTACATTCTCAGTGTGTGTGATGTAAGTTAACACAAAGTTTCTCTGTAACAGAGATCCGTATTGTGTGAGGGACACGCTGGGTCAACTGTCTGTCGGCACGTATGTCAGTTGGAGCACAGGGCACTGGTGAGTATGGATGGAGAAGAGGGTAAATCCTTCCTCCAGGGGTTCGTTACCGCCGACATGGAGAGAGGCGGCGATGAAGCGTTTTACTCCATGATGCTCAATGCACAGGTGAGCAACATAATTATGTAACACGCTCACTGCATTCACACATTCACCAGTGGTCGTAGTGATTCACTTGGAAATTAACTAGGATCTTTAAATTTAGATCTTGTACGCAATCAAAATCCCATTAGAGGCAAGGCAAGTATAATGGCAGCTGTTGATCAGGGAAATAAAATTTCACAAGAATCCACTCCAGCTCTACTTTCTCTTTTCTTCTATAAACGACTGCTTTTTTTCTCATTTCACCTGATCGAGACTATACATCTTTCCAATCTTCGCAGTTCCAAGCTGCGTGTTGTAAATAGGCCAGGAGATGCAGATACAGTCGTTGCTAGCTCCCGCTCACCAAAAATGCCCTGTATATGCTAACTATGAGACAGGGTGTGTCTCTTACCACCAATACGCCTCCGTGATGTGTTAATCCTGATCACCTGAGACAAGCTGCCACTCTCAGGAAGTGATCTGATTTTGTTTAGTGGAGCGATCATGAAGCCCTGGTGAATCCTCTCTGCTTTGTTGCTACACTACAACTGATTTTGGCAACACATTATTGGCGAGTGGGCACGAGAGCGAAATAGACAAATAGACACACATGCCGATAGTGCTATCTGCGTACATACCAAAAATTACGCAATTCAGACGAATAGGCTTCACTTGCCAATTACACCAAAAATGATCCAACAACAAGAAATATTTTGATCCTGATTCATAATAATATTGTATGGAGCCTAAAGTTAACACTTAACCAGCCACAGACAAATTAATGTATCCAGAGCCCCTATAAGTCCATAAGAATTTATATGGGGGTTATAATACCAGGTGCTAATACTTTATACATCAATTTCTGCTTTTGTATATAAGCAGATCCCCATGGTGTGCAAAGGGTTAAATGTGTATGAGAGGAAGTGAGTTTGTATACTATCAGACTGTCAAATTACCACGACGTGGGTTAGTGTGTAAGCAGAGGCCATTGATAGGAAAAAGATGAGCATATGTGGCTAATTTGCAGCTACCATACTGTCTGTGTTTTGAGACCGGGACACAAGGTTTAATAATTATTTAAGATTTATACACTTAAAACCCTTAGCAAGCCATGGGCATATATATGCCCAGAGCCTCCATAAGTCCATAAGAATTTATATATGGCTATAATACTAGGCGTTAATACATCAATTTCTGCTTATTTAAGGAGATACCCATGGTGTCCAGAGGGGTAACTTAACACAGAGAACTCAACATCTCATTGTGTCACATCCTGTCTGCATGCTCCTGGTATACTCACTGTAACTATGATTCTCAAGTGGAACTTTACAGTGATCTTTACAGTGATCTTTACAGTGATCTTTGTATCCTGAATTCTTCTTTTTA
Source organism: Geodia barretti (assembly GCA_030341885.1). Taxonomy (NCBI): domain Eukaryota; kingdom Metazoa; phylum Porifera; class Demospongiae; order Tetractinellida; family Geodiidae; genus Geodia; species Geodia barretti. The sequence continues at coordinate 9,133 of CASHTH010003851.1, read as the reverse complement.
TGGAAGTAGCTGCTTGGTATAGTCCCTGGACTGTGATCAGTACTGCAGTTCTGACATCCGATTATTGAAATAACTTTCACTTCCTACTGTTGGTTCTCAAGGGTGTGTTTACATGTGTGTGTAATTGAATCTCAGTATCCTGAATAGATTGACATTACACTTACGTATGTATAGTTAAGGAAGGAAGATTGAAGGATTTCTTCCTGATGCAAGTGTCTGGGTTTGGAACTCTCAAAACAAGTTTGTTGATAAACAACCACTATTAATATGACCATTTATGAATAGATCGACATTGCGTAAATGGGTTTGAAAGATTTCTACCAGTTGAAGCGTCGTTGCTTTTGGAACATGGTTGTCAAAGCAAGTCTGTTGACATTATGAAACAACCATTTTTATGCACTATTATAGGCATACGTAATTTCATCATGACAGCTGTGGTACATCGGCATTATGTAATGGCAGCGATTGCATGGCAGCATTATTACGGCGGCAGTTGTATATCTGAATTACGGATGCGTGCATATGGCAGCCAATGTAGCTGAATACACGGCAGCCATACTTGACGTGTGATATAATTCGAATTCGCATAATTCGAATCCATTTTACCGCTTACGTATGATCATCAAAATCATCAAGTGTCTAGACACTACTTATAGGTATGGATTCTGCCCTTATTTTGCTTATTTTGAAGTGAGATATGCCAATTAAAACGAAAAGTCCAGAACCTGATTTGATTTTGACACTGATACACAACCTGGTGCCTATCCTAACAATAACTTCCTGCTGTGCGGATGCTGTAGTGATTGTTATTGTTTCACATGGGCCCTTCCCCTGCACCAGTTCCTGTGTTAGAATAAACATCCCCTCTTCAACAGTCACAGTCTCAAAAAGGGCACCAGAAAGTGAGACTGATGCAAAAATATTAATTATGCCACCCATGAATGTTAATGGAGAAAAAGCCAGATATTTACGTATTCCGCATTCCTATAATCTTGATTAGTTATCCCAATAATCTGACCATTCATGTATATGATTCAAACACAAATGTATGGTGCATACTACAGGTGCTGTCCCTGTATAAAATGTTCTATAGCTGGACATCATAATTTTGTAACATTTGCGATATGCACATACCTTAAAATCTCATTTGGTGGAAACTTTATTCAATTATGCCTAGAGTTTCACACATCAATTATCGGACACCAATGGGAGTGAGGAAAGTGTCCATATTAGTGAGGTGTCCTGAGCATTATACAGTGGAACTCCTCTAATCCAGACACCAATGGGACAGAAGAAAGTGTTCATGTTAGTGTTTCGGGGGTTAAGTTGAACTGTGTCATTAGAGATGGGTTCCACTATTATTAACCCATTATGTAAGAGTATGTTCATGGTGTGGCCTTATAGAGCGGGTGTGCGCATCACGCAGTGAAATAAGAAAGTTGTTGCCTTGTTGGGTGGGTGTGTGTATCACGTAATCAGTGAAGACAGGGAATGCCCTGGACTTGCTAGGGGCTCATTGTTACTTGTGGGGTAACCACCATGAGCAGTGGGGAATTCGCATGCTGTACTGAGCTCAAGCTGTATTTAGGATGTGTCAATTGGACACAGGAAGTTGTACTACATACTGTATATACCACTTTGTGGGCTTGTTATCCTCCTTTTACGGATCAAAGTGCCTGTGTTGTTATCATAAGACAGGCTTATGTGGCTGCACAGAGGGGATGAATGTGAGGTTAAGTCCCCAAGTGTGTCACGCTGAGAGAGGATTATATAATACTCATGATTGGGGAGATTATATTTTGTTACCCATCTGAAGAGCTGTTCTTGGGGAAAGAAAGGTGTCTTTGTTAGAGAGGTGTCCTCTTGGGGAAAGAAAGGTGTCTTCGTTGGAGAGGTGTCCTCTTGGGGAAAGAAAGGTGTCTTCGTTAGAGAGGTGTCCTCTTGGGGAAAGAAAGGTGTCTTCGTTAGAGAGGTGTCCTCTTGGGGAAAGAAAGGTGTCTTCGTTGGAGAGGTGTCCTCATTTCAGTGGAGAGAGGTGTCCCACTGTATATTCTCTCATGTTTCTCTCTTTCTCTCTAGGGCCGTGTACTGTTTGACCTTCTCCTATATCCCCTACTGAACAACTCCTATTATCTCGAGTGTGACTCTAGATTAAGGAACGACCTCATCACTCATCTTAGGAAATACGCTTTGAGAGCAAAGGTCGGTTGGCATAGGGGGAGAAAGATTATGTAATCTGTTTTTCTAAGGACACCCCTGATATGGGGACACCTCTCTAATAAGGATCTCTTGTTTGTCTTATATGACAGTTCTCTTGTGTGCGCTTTAACCCCCCCGGAAATAAGGACACCTCACTAACACGGACACTTTCTTCTGTCCCATTGGTGTCTGGATTAGAGGAGTTCCACTGTATATACTATAAATCTTTCGACACAAGAAAATCGCATGAAGCTAATTTTCAGCGAAAAAGTCACAAACGCAGTTTACCAGCAAATTAAGCTAATTTATTCATCACTTGCTCATCGGAGATAAAGATCGTACTCTGGTCATTTGCACCCTGACCCCAGGTAAAATTTGCACCTGTGGACGATCACAGAGTGTGGGCGTTGTTTCCCGGGCAACCCAGCACACCCCCAGCTGTAACCACAGAGCGGAAATTCATTCTGTCCCATGACCCGAGATCTAGGTCAGTTCTAGAGTCTCATCCCCTGTCGGTTCACCTAGTTTCCACATCCTCTGTCTCATCTGTTCACCTATATAATTATATAGCTTCCAGGGTTTCTTTTCTAGTGGGGAATTTTTATTGGCGAGCAAAGTGAGCCTATCTGGTCGTCTCAATGCAGGAGTGAGTATGTTTGTGTCCGACTGGCACTGCACATGTGCAGGAGTGAGTATGTTTGTGTCCGACTGGCACTGCACATGTGCAGGAGTGAGTATGTTTGTGTCCGACTGGCACTGCACATGTGCACAGTTTGATTTGATGTGTATACCATGCATTTTTGGGTAATGTAACAATTTTTTCCTTAATTCCAACATCCCCTCCTCTTCTTTTACACACACACACACACACACACACACACACACACACGCAATCTTTAAGGTATTTTGGAACACGAGTGATTTTACCTTCTCAAATGTCACCCTCACATCTTTGGCCAAATATGGAAGTCGTAGACATGGGTATGCCCCTTCATAATTACTATACTTCTCAAGATAGCGTTTCCTTGTTTCAGAGATAGTGTTTCTATTTATTATTTATACATGGTTTTTGAAAGGCAATTTGTCCCATTGTTAATGATGTAAGGGAAGTTTTAAGGGGGGTGTCCTATTTACATATATGTGCAGGAGTATACCATAGACACAGAATGGTCTCAGGGATTCCGGAAGGTTCTGATGACATCATAAGTGGGCGGAGTCTACCTCTGGAATGCAATCTCGATTACATGAATGGAGGTAATATACATCTGTATTTTATACTAGGGAATGTTGCAGTCCGTGGGGGATAAATGTAGAACTAAATTAAAGGACCCAGGTCGATTATGTATAAATTTAGCTCTTCTACTGCCAAATTACCTTTAATTATAGGCCAGTTATTAAACTTGATTTACACTTCCGTTCAGAAAGTGACATACATGTACGTCGGTGGACACGAGTGTTTTGCAATATCTCGGCAAGCACTCGTGTGTATGTATACGTAATGTATGCAACCATGAACACGGAAGAACCAGCCAAACAATAATGTATTCACACAACTTATTGAATGTACAGTATGTAGCAGTTACTACGTAAGGGCCAGTTTTAGTAGTCGCAGTGTGTTGGCTAGCAACCTCTATTCATGCTGTAAGGGGAAGAACAGAGATATCCCCCCCCCTCCTTACCCCTCCTGTTCCAACCATAGTCATTTACAAATGGTGCAAGAATGCCTCAATGGTGTAGTCCTATAAAAAGGATCCGAGTATTAAAATGTATGGGGAAGGGGAAACCCCACTCTTACATATTGTAGTGTTTTCTTATTGACAGTCTAACTTTTAAAACCCTTCGGACGCCATGGTTATCTGCTTTTATTAGTGATGTATAAAGTATTAGCGCCTAGTATTATAACCCCACATAATAAATTAATTCTGTTTGTACTTATGGAGGCTCTGGACACATTAATATCTCCCTGGCTGGTCAGGTTTTAATCGGGGTATATAAGGCTGCTCTGAAGCCCCCTCTTCCCTCTCTCTCTCCTCTCCCATTATTTCTCCAGTTAGTTTCAGCAAAGGGTTGTTACCTCGGTCAGGAGCTAACAGCCAGAACACATCACACCGGTGTTGTTAGAAAGAGAATAATACCCGTCACACTCAGGTGAGCAAGTATGCAGTGAAAACTTCGCAAAACCCAAGTACTGTAACCCTCGCTTCACATGTGTGCAGAGGGTTAATAAGGTTCCTTATTAACTCTATGCATCACGTCTCCGCATGCTATATACATATATACAGAGAATCTTAGATCCCATTATTCTGTTTTCTTTTCAATGTCACTTTAGTGCATAATAGGAGACACGCCTCCAAACGTAATAAGTAAAAGAGAGTTTCACTACGTCAGTTTCCTACTATGGTATGTAGAGACATTGAAAGCAAGGAAGCTAATAATATATGGCCTCCTCAGATCTCCCTAAGCAATGATGTAAGGCATGTTTATTTTAAGCTCTTGGCACCCTATTAAGCCAGCAAGCCAACTTTCTATTGATGAAGTCCATACAACAAAGCGGTGCCAGTTTTCAATATAATATTATACCAGTTTTTCCCGTTTTATAACTCAAATGCGGTCGTAAGTAACACACTTTGCTAACTCTTAAGTGTGTTTTGTTGTCACTTAAGTGTACAATAAGTGATTCTCCACGCATCTGGTTGGTCAGAAGTCATGTGACCAGTAATAAAGCAAGATACAGTCTTTTCTTCAAGATATACACATACATGCTTGTGCACGTAGTATGGTTACATGATAGTGTATAATTATACATGTGACTGAGTGGGCGGGATTCAGAGAAATTTCCTGCAAATATGAGGACATTGAAAGAGACTGGCACAGGAAGCTCTTGTATAGGAATCCTCAAGAATCATTTCCTGTGGGACTAAACTGTTTTCAGAGTACAGGGACATCCCCATGCTATATTATTACAAGGAGCATTCCTTTGGCAGGCTAGAAGGAAACGAAACAGCTGTCCAGAGCTCCACATCTTTTTTTTCTCTTGGCATCACATGGTCTAATACCTTCATGCTTCCAGGGGATCAGGAGTATAATGTCCAGCCTTCGAACTCAAACCAATAAACATATTGTATATTAGTCTCTATCCAGTGTATAATTATCATATATACCTCATCCGCTTTTTAATGTTCTAAAGTGCCCCTACCAAGTGTGGATAATGCTGTTATGCACCTTTTTAGGTGTTCTAAGGTGTAGATACGTTTCTCACAAATATGTAAGTCTAAATCCGAGCAAAGAACAGAAAACGTGGACATCCTATGCATTAAAAAACTCTTTTTCTTACATTACCTTCAGCCCAGGCACCCCAGTTCAGTCAGGGGCAGACGTTACAAGCAGCAGTGGTGGTGACGGCAAGAGTGCCGGGAGAATTCTCTCGAGTCACGGTTGCCATGGTTTGGCACTCCTGAAACTCAGTGCAGCGTAAGTATTGAACTGACCAGTACATGTACATACACTGCTGGCTTTGAGAGAATAGGTTTATGGAACAGAAATTGCATGGAAAACCCTCTGGTTGTTGAAAAATGAACCTCCACACAAATGTTTCTGTAACAAATATTGGCTGTGGTTTGGAGCCTCAAAATTCTCTTCAAATCTCTCAAATTTTCCTGTGCATTTTATCACCGTTTGCTTGAGCATAACACTCTGTCCTGGCTCCAGTAATCATTATACAGTACAGCTGTTTTTATATTGCTATTATAGGAGTAAGGGGGAGTTGTATGCGAGAGATGAGGATGGGAAGCAAGTCACAGTGACTGCACACATACCTGAATACTGGCCGAACCACACCCACTCCTCCTCTTCCAGTAGCAACCAGGAGTCATGAATGACCTTTTTCTTTTGTGCTGGTTGTGTTTCACCTTCTCTGGGCAGTGGGCACACGCCGTCGAAACGCTCCCCCCTCGCCTCTTATGTACTTAACAATTTTACGCGCAATTTTAAAATTTCGTTCGCCGCGCGCATATTTACTGCGCATGCTCACCAGCGCGCGGGTCTCACGCGCACGTGAGGTTGAAGTTTGTTTTACTCGCGCGCGTTCTCGAGTCTCTCTCTATCCCTGGGGATGATAGGTCTGAGGTGCAGACCAGCACAGCTACTAGTGCTCCTGACGTCCAGACATGCTCTAGGCTCACTCGATGCATATCCTCGAGCTCCAAATGTGGTTCTCGCTAGACACCTCCAAATGTCTTGTCCAACTACTGCTGCTGCTGGAGACGAGGGTGAAGTTGAGAGAGCGAGGGAGACAGATGCAGCCCGCAAACAGAATCCCTCAACAACACAAGAAGATACAATCTTCTCCAAAATCCTAAGAAAAGAGGTTCCTGCGGACATCATCTATGAGGACGAAATGGTGCGACCTCTTTTGAACTGATCTTTTACGTATCATTTTGATGTTTTGTTTGAAACTCAGTGTATGGCGTTTCACGATGTGTCACCGGTAGCTCCAACTCATTTCCTGGTCATCCCTAGAAACCCAATCCCAATGCTCTCAGCTTCAACTGACCGTGATACTCAGGTATAGCTATAGGTCTCTGTATGGATAGAACAGATCTGAAGAATTCTATTCAGCTGTTGGAGCCTTTGCTGTGGGGCGGAACCTTGCTGAGAACAGGGAGAACATCTACTGATGATGCTAACCAGAAGTGGTAACTACATATTGTAGCAGTGGAAACTATCTGAATAAGGGACACCTTGTGGACTTAGAGGTGTCACTTATTTGGAGGTAAAATCACCAAGTGTCCTTTATATATAATATATAGAGAGGTGTCCTTTTCAAAGGTTGAACTGTTGTATATAGGCAATAATGTAGACATTAATCTTCTCCCTCTCTTTTAGTAATCAACAATGGAGAGAATGGTGCTCAGTCAGTCTATCATCTTCATGTTCATGTGATTGGTGGTCGGCAGCTGAGCTGGCCTCCTGGAGTAGCTAGGACAACTGTAAAAGCTATGTAAACAATTATGGTAGTGTTATGATGTTTTTGTATGGCACTATTATTATAGTAAATCATTAACGATGACCACTTGCAAATCAATGATAGCTACCTTTTTTATTATAGTCAGATCTATGGTAACACGTAGCATGAGATCATGGAAGTTGTTTGATAGTCAGAGCTACATAGTCGTCAGTATTCGGCAGCGTGATAGTGGTGGCGGATGTAAACACTGGATCATTGCTATGATCCCATACGGAGGCTGGAGTGTCTCCATGTCCCTCGGGTAGCATGACAAACAGTCGAGTACTGACGTTAGGGGATGGCCATGTGTACCTCCTCCGTCCTCCACAACAACACTTACAAAAACACCAGAGTACATCTCTTGGAAATGTCAGCGCATTATTGCATGCTATACAGTGATGCAACTAAACAGAGAATTTAACAAACAACAAAAACACTAGGCCTTCCAACTGGGTACACATTGACACTGAGATATACTAAACAGGAAACCCAAAGAGGCAACTAGATGCAAACAAAAAGGGAGGAGTTTTAAAAGCGATGCTATTGTTCACATACTTCTTGCTAACATGCCAATATAACTACTATCAAACAAACAATGCTCAACACATTCAAAACGTAAGATACAAACAGAATTAGATATGTTGACCCCAAATATACGACAATAGCTTCAAAACTGAGATTTTCCTTATCTGGCGTAGTAAGGCGATATGCTGTCAGAATATTGAGACTCATAATATACAAAACAGCTGATATTGGTACAACAATCTCAAGGCATATTCCGATTGCTTTTGCTTTCCGAGACTCAAAACACGTTTTTAGACTCTCAGGTAAAAATGGAAACACTACATGAAATAGCAAACCTGCTGCTGCCAACGATATATAAAAATTGGTACATGAAATGAGAATGGCTGGGAAAAAGTAGACAAAATACGACAAGTATGGTTCCACATTAGTAGTAAACTTCCCTTCGTTCAAACGAAGGGTGAGAATTAAAATGAATAAATAGAATATAATGTAGAAGATCTCAAAAGAGCGAGTGAATCGTTTACTCGCAGTGTTCCACGCTTTCTTTCTCAAACGTATTGACAGATAGACGAGGAACAAAAACATTACCAGTGCAGGGGTGGCTTCAATCCACAATACCCATTCTATTGGCCAACCCATATCATCAACGTTAGCAGTTCCACGGTCCATGGTTGAGTTCTGGAAAATGAATGGCTGAGTACGCAGCGTGCTAGCAGCCTGTCACGGCGGAACACAGCCAGTGCTGCCGGGTAGAGAAAGATGAATGATTACGGCGATCAGCAGCTAGGCTGACAAAAGTTGGAGAGCAGGCGTTCGTGCGCCGTCGGCGCTTCGCCCCTCGTGCGCATGCGCAATTATTAGTTCGTGAGATCCAGACACATAGAAAGCTAGAATTCGAAAACGGCCCTAATTTTAAAATCTCTGAACTGTGGCCTGTGTAAAATACTTTATAAAATGCCATTCTTGCTCTATCTATCTATCATTCTACCGGTGGGCTCTTTCATGATCAGATCAACTGGCATTAACAACACAGACAGATACAGAGCATCAGAAAGTTGACAGACATGAATAATTATTATAGCTCCTTAAATCATCGTCTCATGAGAGCAGAGACTGCAGCATACACCACTGCAGCTCCGCCCACCCCAATCATGAGTCCATTGAACGCCTGCGAAGTCTTTCTTGTAGCTATATATAGGCCATAATAGGCATTAATCTTCTCCCTCTCTTTTAGTAATCAACAATGGAAGAGATGGTGCTCAGTCAGTCTATCATCTTCATATTCATGTGATTGGTGGTCGGAAGCTGAGCTGGCTCCTGATAGCTATGACAACTATAAAGTATTAAACAATTATGGTATGTATGATAGTTTGTATGGCACTATTATTATCAGAGAGTCGGTTA